>JACSVZ010000012.1:15562626-15578254 GCA_014706295.1 Lycocorax pyrrhopterus obiensis | reverse complement strand
CCCTGTTGGAAGCACGGTGTTTTCCATGCCAGTTCATGGCCAGTGGGGATTTCTTGGGTATGGGAAGAAGTGGGATCTCTCCACGGAGCTGCCAACAGACGTTGAGGTGGGCGAATCCTGCTGGTATTGGCGTTGTTGTGACAAGGAGGGTCCGATGCTGGAGCTGAGCTCCTTCAAGGGTCGTGATCCCCTCCGTGGTGCAGGGCTGCGTAGGCACCACCTGGGCATCCTTGTCAGCATCACCACAGACTGATTCATCTGCCAGCTGGGCATGGATTCACCTCTAGAAGGCAAACTTCCATTTTTCATTGAGAAAGGGGAAGTGGGAGTTTCCAGTTCCTTTCCAGACCTGCTGCCAAGGGGCTCCTGGAAGAGGCTGGACCAAGACACAGTTTCTATGCAGTGGGATATAAAACCGGTTTTCTCACAATTGCGGGTGTCTCACTGGTACAGGGTAACATCTCGGGGGTCGGGTTTGGGTATAGAATCTCTGAAAACAGCGCTGAGTCTTGTGGGAGGTGGGGACCAGGGTCTGGCTCGTTTGAGACCTCAGCTCAGAACTCTTCAGGATGAGACACCAAATCTGGTCACCCAGGCACCCTGCTTGACCCAAAGAGGGAAGATTTTGCAGGGGTCTGCTTCACACAGGTGGTTGCTGGTCACAGGATGCAACACCAGCATCCCCAGCATCTGGGGAAGGTTATTTCTTTAGGAGTAAACCAAATGAGCAGGAGAGCTCAGCCCCTCACAAAGCCCTCAGGAAACACCAATAGAAAGGACAGACACAAAGAGAAGAGGGCTGCACCCCTGTGCCCTGAAGCTGCCCTTCTCACAGCCAGGGTCACCTTCCTGGGCTTGTTTCCAGCCCCTGGCAGCCGCACAGCCCGGAGAACAGGGCTGGGGAGAGGCAGGCTGGGGACAGCAGCCACCGATGGAGCTCCTTCCCCTGCTCCGGGAGGTGCCCAGCCCATCCAGCTCCATCCTGGGCCAACCGGCTGCAGTGCCTGCACGCCAGAGGAGGGTGGCACGGGCAGAGGGCTGCTGGTTTTTAGCACACGGCCGGAGAGCCGCTGACCCCCGGGCACGGCGCGGGCCCATCTGCCGCGCCAGCCTCTGGCCCAGGACAGCTTGCACGCCATGGTCCTGAGCATTGCTCAACGCCGGGGCCGCGGCCCCCGGGCACGGCCAGCTCTGGATGCTCCCTCCACAGCCGGTGCCCCCAGCCCCTCCAGCAGCTCTGGGCCCCCCATCTGACCAACACCCCAGGGGCACAGATGGAGAAGTGAAAGGAGGCTGTGCAGCCCTTGCTCATCGATAAGCCCGGGGTGGAGGGGATTATGACGTGCACAGAGAATGGAGGCATCCAATTAGTTCTCTCTAATGGCAGGAGGAGGATGGGGGCTCTTGAGGTGGGGGGCATCCTGAAACACAGAGCTGAATTCCAGGCTGGAGGAGCCGATAGGATGCGGCCGTGGTGCAGGGAACCCTTTCCATGTCTATGTTCCCTCCTCGTCCTGGGTCCCTTGGGTTTGCCTGTAGGACCCAAAAGCGTAATCTCCCACCCCTGGACTCCCCACCCACCCCAAAAGCCTTTTTGGGGAAAATTTGATTTGAGTGGAAAAAACACCAAACCCGAGCTTAACTCCTCCAGCCAGGGCTGAGTGAACGGGAGCAGTGGGGTGGGCTAGGAAAGAGAAGACCCCCGGGAAGCTGCGGCTCGGTGCCTCCTCCCCCTGCGGGTCTCTGACCTCCCGTTTGCCTGTCAAGAGCGAGCTCCGCCACCGAACACCCCCTGTCAAATTAGTGAGTCAGAAGACGTAAGAGAGACCACCGCTGCTAATTTGTACATTAACTGGTTCTGACAGAATATTTCACAAGTGAAAAAACAGAAAATGTGCCTCAAGACAATGTGCAACTTCCCGTACCAGCAAACTTCTGCTTAACTGTGCGGTGCCCAAGGAGGGGGGACCCCCGCCCCGCCGCGCCCCGCCGGGAGCAGCGCGATGGTTTAGCCTCGGGAGATGCTCCTGGAAGGCTGGATCAGGCCCTGAGCAGTGGGAGTGGGGCAGGCGGCCGCAGATTCCCCAAAATAGGAGGGTGAGAGGGAGGGCAGGGGTCCTGGCACCGTTCCCCATCGGGAAAAGGGAAAGAGACTGACAGGGTGGAAGGGGCTTGGTGAGACCCCCCTCCTCGCCCCACCATAGAGGGGTGCTGCCCCTCCACAGCACCCCTCTATCACCCACCCTGCTTCCAGCAGCTGCCGACATCGGGGTCTGCTGCTTTTTGCCCCCAGCCCAGGATACGACCTGCTGGGCTGTCCCCGTTGTCACCGTGTGGGACAAAGCCGTGGGTCACAAGCTATGGCCACTCTGCCGGGAAAATCCAGGGGTGCAGGCAGCTGCCAGCTGTGCCCACCCCAGCCCCACCGTGCCCAACGGGAGAGCAGGCAGGGAGCACAGACCCTGCCCGGGACCCACGGGGAACCCTGAGCCACCGCAGCACCGCCAGCTCCTTGTCACCACAAGCGGCCGTGGCCAAAGCCGGTGGCCAAAGCTGATGGCCAAAGCTGGTGGCCGAGCCCCTCTGCCGAGCCCCCGGGCAGCAGAACCCCATGGAGAGGAAGCAGGGAACGAGGCGGCTGCCGGGGGCCGGGGCTGCCCTGTGGCCCTCGCGGTGGCCTCACGCCTGCCCGGGCCCGTCCCCCCCCCCGCCGGGGCTGGCACCGGTGCGTGTCGGGGGCGCGGGTGGAGCAGGTCCTCGGGCCAGCAGCATCGAGCACGATGACTTGTTGTGGCAGGTTTCCCTGCAGCCTGGAGCCAGCCCCGAGCGAGCGCTGGTGATGGCTTTAATTGCTTTCAGATTCGATAGCCCAGCCCGTGACAGCCCGGGCGGCGCGGCCTCAGCTGTGCCGGCCCGGACCCTGCGCGGCCCCGCGCCCGCTGCCCTCGGATGGAGAGCCCTGGAGGAGGAGGAGGAGGGAGGAGGAGGAGGAGGAGAGAGCCGTCCTGGGATGGGATCTTCCTCTTCATCCCGGCAAAGCCTTCTCCTTCCTCACGTCTGTCTGGGTGACCCCCTGAGCCTCGTCCCTGAGGAGACCCAGCCGAGGGGACAGCGTGGCACCCAGGATGCCATGGCAGCCCTGCTGTGAAGCCACCCGGCCATGTGCCACCGTGACCCCCAGGTGAGCACCCCAGAGCAGCTCCACCCCCGCCCTTAGGGTGCAGCTCTGCCGTATCCCCGTTGGGAGGTGGGGGGCGGGGATGTTGGACGGCTCTGCTCACCCATCAGAGCTGCGGACGGGGGAGGTGGAGGGTCCGTGGTGCCATTGGGGCACAGGCTGGTCCTCTCTGGTGGCTGCTTGTGCCCTCCCAAACTGCAGGGCTGTGTCGGGGGACTGGGACTGCTCTATAGGTAGTCTGGGCCTGACCCAGATCTCGCGGGGGTTTCTCCCCCATCCGAAGGGGGAAGAAACTGACCCCAAGCATCAGGTCCCCACCCCACTGGGTGGTGGCTGTGGGGGGAGCTGAGGATCTCCGGGGTGGGAGGATAAAGGGCTTGCTCACCACCTGCAGTGGCACCCGTGGGCTGGCCCTGACCCACTGTGCCTGTGCCTGCGCCCTGCATCCTCCTCCTCCTCTTTGCCGGTGCTGCCGTGGTCCGAGGTACCTCCCCCGGCTCCAGCCCAGCCCAGGTGGGTGCAGGCAGCTGCAGGATCCGTAATGTTTCCCTGCCAGGCACTGGAGTGCGCGCGAGGGAAGCAGGATGGGCACCCTGGAACCCAGAGCTCACCCATGCACGCACGGCCCGCAGCAAGGCGGGGGGTGCCAGCCTGAAGCCTTCCTCCTGGCACACGGTGGGCAGTGATGACCGTGCCATGTGTCCTTCCTGAGTGCCACCAGCCGGGAGCCCTGGCCCCAGCGGCGCCCGCTTCCCCCCGGGGGTGCCGGGCTGGGGATGAGGATGGGGCTGCCTGCAAGGAACCCCAGTCCCTGTGCCTGCAGGCTGGGCAGCAGCAGCGGCTGGTGCCGGTGAAGGTGAAGGCTCCTCCGTGACTCGCCAGCTCCTGGCAGAGCGCGGGACGCAGCGGAGGATGAGGAGGGGGCCGCTCGCATCCCGATCCATTATTGCGGGCAGCGCCGGCGGGCGCCCGGGGCAGGGGCTGCATTATTGACGAAGGGGAAGGCAGGCCAGAGCGCAAGCAGGGACCCTCCTGCAGGGCTCAGCCCCGGGCAAAGCACTTCGCCTGCGCCGCAGAGCCGCAGAGCTGCCGGGCCTGGCCCGGGCAGCGGCCGCAGCCGCCGCCGCCACCCACCGCAGCCTGGTCCTGCGGCCGCAGAGCATCCCCCGTGCCCGGGCCGGTGCTGGGCTCAGGGCACCCATCGGCACCCTCGGGGAGGGTGATAGAGGTGGGCAACAGCACCCTTGCGATGCTCACGCTGGCAGTGGTGCTGCAGCTCTGCCCCTCTCAACCCAGCGCAGCGCTGGTGCTGCTCTTTTTTAAGCTTCCCTCTGTCTCCAGGCGGAGATTTGTGGCGTAAAATGCACAATATGTTCTATCTGCCCTGTGGGAGCCATAAAATATTCACCAGCAGCTCCCATTATAGTCAGAGTGAATCACAGAGAGCGCTCGAGCCCTCGCTCCCTGACGTGCCCCCTCCCCGAGCAGCTCCGGCGCAGCCGCGGGGTGCCGGTGGTGCCAGGGCCTGATGAGCGGCCAGAGCCCGGCCGGATCCCAGGGCAAGGACCCACATTCCCACCTCTGCCCCCGGGAGATATTTCCCCGGGCTCAGCAGGTCAAGGGGTGGTGACCGTGCTGATGAGATGGCGACTTCCTTAGAGGATCCCAGACTGGTTCGGGATGGAAGGGATCTTAAAGCCCATCCCATTCCACCCCCTGCCATGGGCAGGGACACCTTCCACTGTCCCAGGTTGCTCCAAGCCCTGTCCAACCTGGCCTTGGACAATTCCAGGGATGGGGAGTCCACAGCTTCTCTGGACACCTGTGCCAGGGCCTCCTCACACTTCACCTTCACATTCCCGAGCACCCTCGAGTGTGCCCAGGGAGGAACAGCCCTGGCCCTACGGGTGGAGGGGACCAGCGAGACGGCAGCAGCAGTGGGGTGGGCTCACATGGCCCTGGCAGCCTGCCCTGCTCACGCTGTCCCACCAGATGAACTGGCGTGTGGACATCCCTGGGGTGACTCGTGCTGTCATTTTTGCAGCCACAGCCCCTCGGGTGAGGTGTCACAGCCGTGCCAGGGCAGTGGGACAGCCCCTGCCCGCTCCCTGTCCCAGCTGTCACACCTGTGCCTCTGCTCTTCATGCGGCTCGGTACCACAGCACTTCTCCTCCATCTCCCCTCCACAGTGTCCTGCTGTCCATCCTTCCCTTCCGTCCATCCGTCCCTTGACTCGCTGCTCCCTCTGCCCATCCCCATCTCCCCCTTCAGACCTCAGGCTTAAGACTGACAGAGCCAAGGGATGACAAATTTCCTGACGAAGCAACACCCTCCTCCAGAGCTGATGTGTCAAACACAATTCTATCTTTTGCCACACAATTATTTGTAATTATAAAGCAGTTAATGCTGCCTCAGCCCTCGGGAATTGGGCACAATTAGGGCTGGATTTCACCTCCACCCCTTCCACAGCTACACTGCAGCTCTCAGCCAGGTCCGTGATGCTGGGGGTGTTCTGAGGGCTCCCGAAGTGTCCAGACAGGATCATTGCCCTCCACTGCCATCCACATGCCTGCTCCTGCGAGATGGTGTCCCCTCCACCCCCCAGCCCACGCGAGTGTCCCCGGCTGCACCGGGCACTGCCGTGCCAAGCTCCTGGCACGGCAGGAGTTGCTCCCAGTGCGTTGGCAGGCGCGGGGCTCACCAGGACGTGGCTCCAGAGAGCCGTGGCCTTGGGAAGGCAGGACACGATCACCCACCCGGGCTGGTCATCACGACAAGAGCCACCACCAGGTCACTGAGATGTCCCAGCGTGTCCTTGGCACTGAGCAGCGCAGAGCGGGGCGGGGGGCACTCGTGGTGGCCCCACAACCCACCGGGATCGCCAGGAGGCAGCAGCGAGGGGCTGCACGGCCGCGAGGGTTAAACCCGGGCTCCTCTCCCTGAACAGACTGAGGCAGAGGAGGGAGCGTGGCAGTGCCCTCCCCGCCAAAATTAACTCTCCATCTGTTTCTCCCTGGCTGAGGCTGATGGCTTGTGACAGGGCCTCCTGAATGCAAAGATGTTTCGCCCGGAAAAATCTATTACAAGTTGCTGTAAGAAAGACCGAAATCCTCTCCTTCTGTCTCTCCCTACTGGTCTCAAGGTGCCCACCCCGGGCGAGAGCGGGCTGGCAGCCGGCCGCCTCCGCTCAGCCGGAAAGTTCTCCCCGCGCCAGGCGGCCTCGCCGCCGGACAAACGGCACGGCAGGGAGCAGGGGTGCTGCTCTGGGTGCTGCGGCAGCGAGAGCTGCTCCTGATCCCCAGCCCGGCCACGGTGCCGGGGATGCAGCGGGCACGGCCATGGCGCTGCCCGGCGTGGAGCGGGTGGGGAAACTGAGGCAGGAGGAGCGGGAGCGCATCCTGGCGGATGGTGGGTGCCCTCTCCGGCCACGGCACAGCCCTGCTCGGCCCTGCGAGAGAACACCGCTCATTTCACGGCAATTTCTGGATTTGCTTTTGTTCGGCTTTAGTTCCGCCCCTTTCTGCGCCCCCGCGCCCCGAAGTGCAGCTAAACAACAGCTTCGAATTCCCCTTTTTTTGGTGCTCATCTCTCCCCCCAGCACACCACCGACTGTCACTGCTCCACGGAAATGCCTTCAAGACCCACTGCTTTGACCCCCAAACCTGCCCCCCTCATCCCTTTCATCTCTTCCACAGCAAAACCAGGCAGCTTCAGTAAAAAACAAAACTTTATTTGGTCCGTCAGAACCTGAGTTTGAAAACCACCCATGGATAATTCGTATTATACAGGGATTACTGATCTGATTTACAATTGATAAAATATCCTATGATTCTGAAGAGCTGGACAGTATTTACAGGGTTAAAAATATTCACAGCTCAGAAAGACAGAAAGAGAGAGGAGGAAAAAAAGTGAAGGACAAATCATCCCAAGGAGGAAGGAGCTGGAAAGAGAAAACAGAACAACAAACAAAAATACGGACAGAGCTTGGCTCAGCAGCCCCAGCTGGGGGGCTGGGAGGGTGCCAGGGCAGCCCACCCCCCACCACCCCCCAATCCCTGGGGGACACAGAGGGACAGGCTGGGCAGAGCCCCCTGCACCCCTGCCCAGCCCAGCTGCTGGTGCAGGGTTTGGGGTGCAAGATTTGGGGTGCAGGACCCCCAGCACGGTCCCTGCCACAATAGGGTCCAGCATTGCCCATCATCCACCCTCAGCTGAAGGTCCACACAGCTCAGGAAGGAGAGGGCACACAGGGGGACCCCCAAAACACACACACACACACACACACACACACACACACGTCGAGTCGGAGAGCCACGATGCCCTGAAAACATGGGGTGCAGCTCCCCCCAGGATCAGCCCCCACCTTGGAGCACCCACGGGGCCAGCAGCACCCCGAGGTGCAGCCCTCGCCTTGTGCTCACTGCCTCCCGCAGCACTCGGGCTCTGGAGGAGGGGGCTCTCCCCTTCCCCCCAAAATCCCCCCTTCCCCAGCACACGGACTCGTGGAACTCCAGGGAACTGCTCCCCGAGCCCGGGTCTGCACCTGCTGCCCCCACTTCCTCCATGGGGCATGGGGGGGCCCACAGGGCAGTGCCCGGGGGGCTGAGCCCAGCTCGGGCCATGGCTTCTCTCCAGGCACTGCTCCCACCGGCCGCCTTTGCATAGTGACACTTGTGTGACAGGGTGAGAGGGCCCGGGGCCGCAGCCCCCGCGAGCAGCACCCCGAGGCCTCGCTCCCCACCCGGAGCCGAGGAGGAGGTGCTGAAACCTCTGAGTTTCACCCCAATTACAGCGAAAACCCCTCAGCAGCAGCTTTCTGCAACAACCCTGCGCTGTCTCCCCCCCTAGCCCCGGCACCTGGGACAGGTGGGGTGGGTGGGGGGTCCCTGGCATGGGTGGCACCATGGCAGCGTGACCCTGGCACCCCCTGGCCCGACCTCAGCGCCACGCTGGTCCTGGCAGCAGACAAAGGGGGCAAACAAGACAGCGGGAAAGGCCCAGGGACAGACGGAGGGTCACACAGACGGACAGACATCAGAGGTATATTCTTCTTTTTGCAGCGCCAGCGCCCTGGCACTGCGGGAAGGGGCAGAGTCCTGAGCGTGGTGCCTGGGAAGGGCCTTGACAACAACCTCCAGCCCCTCCCTCTCCCACAGCCCCCGGGGCGGGCAGAGGGCACCGGGCCCAGCGCAGGTACGGGGCAGGTGGGATCCTGAGATGGCCCCGTGCCCCCAGCCGCTCCTCGTAAAGTGCGTGGGGGCAGCGGTGCCAGGGCGGGGGGCAGCGGGCAGGGCTGGTGCTGGCCCTGAGAACTCGCCCCGGCCCCACGCCGTGGGGCAAAGTGCTGGGGGTGCCACTCCGGCTCTGCCCCACGGCTCAGCGCTGGCGGCTCGGGGAGCACCCCGGGCCAGAGGCTCGGTGACAGGAACGGGGCAGGGAGGGGGAGGCGCTTCGTCATAGGGGCCGGGGGCCGTGCAGCCCGGCGACCTCGGGCGTGAGCAGCGGGTTGTGGGTGCCCTTCGTCAGCATCCAGTCATTGAGGAAGGCCTGGGTGGCTTTGCGGTGCGCCAGGCGGTGCGTGATGGAGAAGCCGGCGTTACCCTCCAGCTGGGACAGGATCACCAACACCTGCCTGTGGAGGGAGCCACGGGCTCAGGGCAGCAGCCTCCACCCCGGCAATCCCACCTCTGCCCTGACAATCCCATCTCTGTCCTGGCAATCCCACCTCTGCCCTGACAATCCCACCTCTGTCCTGGCAATCCCACTAGTGCTCTGGCAATCCCACCTCTGTCCTGGCAATCCCACCTCCGTCCTGACAATCCCACCTCTGCCCTGGCAATCCCACCTCCATCCTGACAATCCCACCTCTGCCCTGGCAATCCCACCCTGTCCATGCCCCCCTGCCAGCCTCGGCTCTGCCTCACTTCAGCCTCCTGCCAGCCCCGTGGCAGCCCCCGGGACCCACCCCTGCCTACCCCGGACCTGTGCAGGGGGGGGACGCTGTCCTGCGTCTTGAGGCTGCCGCGCGTGGACACCACGTTGAAGCTGTCGGTGCAGTCGCACTGCACGTGCAGGTAGGACTTGGGGTGCCGGTTCTCCACCACCACGATGAGCCCCGCCCAGCCGTGGGTCAGGTAGTAGCAGGTCATCCCTTCACGGGCCCTGGGGCAGACAGCAGGGAAGGGGGTGAAGCCTCTGGCCACCCCTGTCCCCAAATCAAAACCCCTGCACTGGCATCTCCCACTGTAGCCAAGGGCTGCCCATCTGCTGGGGTGCCCCACACTGCCCCAGGGAGCAAAGAGAGTGGGCATCCAGGGGTGGTAGCCAGAGCTGGCACAGCCCTGCCCAACCCCTGCCTGACCAAGGACACCACAGGTCCAGGTTCCCTCTGGCAGCATCACCTCCCTCCCCACTGCAGCCCCCGCCCTGCGCCCCCCCACTCACCTCGTGGCGCTCGCCCTTGTTCTCGGTCAGCAGGATGATGGCATCTGCCAGCGTGGTGGGCTGCGCCTCCACCTGCTCCACCATCACCAGGCGGGAGCTGTAGATGGCCAGGATGTAGCTGGAATAATCAGTGGCTGGTCGGCTGCTGGTGGGACTGGAAGCTGCAGAGACACCCGGAGGAAGGGGGATCAGGGAGACTGTCACCAAGCCCAGAGTCCCCAGGAGCACGGTGCTCCTGGGTTGATGCATGTGCAACATGCAGCAGGCAACCTCCACCCTCAAGAAGGTCCCCATGATGAAGACCAAGGGCTTTGGCACCTCTCCCTCCCCCAGGGCCCCTCCATCCCCTCACCCTGGGCAGCAGGGCCGGCCAGGGCAGCGCTCCAGTGGTTGAAGGCACAGCACACGACGGCGTATTCGCCCGGCTCCAGCATCACGTCGCAGTTGACGAACTTCTTGACGGCTCGTTTGCTGTGGGCCATCAGCCGGCCCAGGCTCAGCTTGTTCCCGCTGGTGAAGGTGGCCCGGAAAACCATGATGCACAGGTCCAGCAAGTGGCTGTCCACCGTGTCCGACCTCCTGGGTCAGGAAGGAAGGGTCACACGTCACCCAGGACACAGGCAGCAGATCTAGGGAAGAGCTATCCCACTGCCCCAAATATCCAGCCCCAGGAACCAGCTCTGCATTCAGGGGTTGCGTTCCAGCTAAACATGAGCAGTTCCCAAGATGTGGAGAGATGGTGATGGGGGCCCATCCCTGAGCTCTGTGACCCCGGGGGATGCCATGTGGTGAGAGGCCAATGTGTTTGGATTTCTTCTGGGCCCACAGAATCACAGAATTGTGGAATTGTTAATGTTGGGAAAGTCCTCTAAGATCATCAAGTCCAACCATTCCCCCAGCACTGCCAAGTCACCACTAACTCGTGTTTCCAAGTGCCACATCCATAAGGCTTTTAAATCCTTCCAGGGATGGTGACCCCAGCACTGCCTTGGACAGCTGTGCCAGTGCCTGACCATCCTTTCCGTGGAGAAATTTTCCCAATATCCAATCTAAACCTCCCCCGGCACAACTTGAGGCCGTTCCCCCTTGTCCTGTCTGAAAGCAGAGCCTGACCCTCACCTGGCTGCCCCCTCCTGTCAGGGAGTTGTGCAGAGCCACAAGGTCCCCCCTGAGCCTCCTTTTCTCCAAGCTGAGCCCCTTTCCCAGTTCCGCTGCCCTGCCCAGCTCACCGTCAGCGACGTCACCGTCACCGGCCCGTTGGCCTTGTTGGGGAACATGCCCTGCACACGCACCTCGTGCCAGTCCGAATGGAGCTTGCAGATATCCACAGAGTCAAAATACCTGTGGGGAAGCTGGGCTCAGTCCCGATGGGGCACACTGCCTGCTGCAGGACACCCACATTCCCGAGAGAGGACCAGTCCCACCTGCCCCATCGTGACCCCGTGTCCCGTTTTCCATCCCTGCCCTGTTCCCCGCCCCACAGCTCTGCCTCTGGCAGTGCCATACTTGATGAAGTCGCTGTACTCCATCCAGAAGACGCCCTCGCTGCTGCCATGGGGCATCAGGTCGTGGCGCAGGGGGAGCGGCCAGTGCGGCCACTCGTCCGACCAGCTGCCATTCCAGGAGAAGCGGCCCCAGGGGTTCCGGAGACGCAGTAACCTGGGGGAAGGGAAAAGTGTCAGAGACCCAGGACGGAGGGGAGACCCAGCCAGTCCCCCACAAAAGACATCCCGTCACTCCTGCCTTTCAAAGCCCTCACAGCATCCCAGAACTAATGTGTGTCCCCAGATGTCCCTGTCCTGCAGCTCTGGAGCTGCTGCTGCTCCCTCTGCCCTTCCCTGCCCAAAGGGGCTCAGCTGGGTGCTGTGGGGAAGGGCTCAGCAGGGCAGAGGCTGCTGAGAGTGACACAGCTGAAAACAGAGCTTCCTACAGCAGCCCATCTGTCAGGGGGGCACCCATTTCTATCCCCCCTCCATCCAAAGGTGAGCAGGATGCTCTGAGCACCTCACTGAAGTGAGAGCTCAACTCCATCCTCTGTGTCTTGTGAGACCAGGTGAAACATTCTACCCCTGGACATGGAGCCAGCAGCAGGCAAGGACAGCTTATATGACAACAGCATTTATATGACACCCTAGGATGGTGTCATCCTTGCTGGCCACGAGGATGGAACACCAAAGAGACCCCAGGGTCCCGTCCACCATGCCCTCAGTTATCTGTCCCCAGGGTTTCTGCTGGGAGTGCTGGCAGCAGCTGCTGTGCCACAGCAGGCTCCAGCCCGAGCTCACCTGAAGCCCTGGACATCCCGCACGTCCAGGATGGAGTAGGCGTGCCGGGGTCGGAGCCCCATGCTCTCGTAGGCCACGTCATCCACCTTCATGTTGCCTCCGCCACAGGACGCACCCATGAGGAACCTGCACAGGGACAGCAAACCCTCGGGGTCCTGCCAGGCCTGGCATGGGGGGAAGCTCGTCCCTGCCACTCAAGGCATGGGACAGCTTCCCCCCAGGAGGCTCCTGGATGCTTCCCCTCTGCAACAACACAGTTGGGATCAACAACACTCCCCAGGCAGTGCCCAGCCCCGCTGGCCAGAGCTCCCTCCCCTTGCCCACATTTACGTCAAGCCCAGGCTCCAAGGAGAGCTGCTCTGCACCGGGGAGCTTTGCCCAAACCTCCCCCAATTTCTGCCAGGCCCTGGGTCCTGCCCACTTCTGCTGGCTGGCAGGAAGCCACAGAGAAGGCAGGTGGTCTATCAGCTAGACAAGTTGGCAGGGGTGAGGACACTATTTGGGGCAGGAGGTCTGCACCAGTCAGGTTCAGGAGGACACCATGTGCTGGGAGCTATCCATCCATGTGGCCCCACACCTCAACCTTCAGCCAACCCAACTGCCCTCCTGGCAGAGTGATGAGCAGGGGGTCTCTGCTTTGGCTGTGCCCCCTCTAGACTGGCACTAGCAAAGACATCACATATGGGTGGGGGATGTGCTGGGTCACGCATTTGCACAACAAAAAAGCTCTAAGCAAAGCAAGCGGGCTCAGTGCCACTTCCTAACTCCTGCAAGACAACAGCAACGTGCAGGGGAAGTTCACCAGGCTCTTAATTTCATATGACAATTACTCACAGGAGAAATAATTTCTTAGAGCTTCGAATGGGAGCTCCACCAATGCTCCAGATGAGTGGCAAGGGTGGTGGACTCCATGCCAGCTAATGCAGTAACCCCTCTCCTGAGCCTCCAAAGACAAGAATGTTCCCCCTCACCCCCCTCTCCAGTGTCCCTGCTCCTGCCTCGTCTTACCCAGCCTCCTTAGAACTCAGCATTTTGGCCCAGATGAGGTCAGTGTCAATGGGCTCCTCGCGAGGGTTAGTGGAGCTGACCTGCAGCATCAGGCTCTCGCAGGGGGGCCCCCGTGAGCGTGGCCAGCCCTTCGATGGCACGCCCGGCCTGGAGGGCGAAGTACGAACCGTGCAGCTTGGCCAGCGCCTTCTCAATGAGGGCCACCCACAGCTGCTTCCTCTGGGCCTGCAGAGAGAGGGAGGGACGCATCACCACCCTGGGCAGCAGGTGGGAAAGCCCCTCACACCCACCCCTGCCAGCCTTCCTGGGGTTGGAGGGGCAGGAGCAGCAAGGCCACGCCATGAGCTTGTCCCCTTGGCCATGGGTGACCCGTTCGCTCTCTGCTCAGTGTTTTGTTTACACAGTTTAATTCCCCTTGGGAAAAAGTCCTGGAATGAACACCTGGAAGAGGCCTGGATGCTGATAGAGCTGCACCCTGGGGTGCCCAGCAGTCGGGCTGGCAGGTTGGGTGCCCACCCTGAGCCCCTTCCATCCACTTCAACCTGGACTTAGAACCATTTAATAATGGAAGAGGATACCAAGGCTGCCAGAGCTCCAGGAACGTTTGGACAATGCTCTCAGGCACAGGGTGGGATTGTTGGGGTGTATGTGCAGGGCCAGGAGCTGGACTCATGATCCTGGTGGGTCCCTTCCCAGTGAGGACATTCTAGGATTCTGTGATGTGGAGCACATCTGGAACAGCTGCCTTTAACTCACACACCTCTGCAAACCCAAACCAACACCCCTCTGGCAGAGGAGGCTGCCCAGAGCACACACAGCCATAGGACTGATTGGATTTCACCCAGGGAACACAGACACTGCTTCAAGGACAAGCTCCAAAAACTTGGAGTGGCAAAGTCCTCTACTCCAACACAGGGAGTAACTACAAGACCTAATTACAAGATGCAAGTTTTTTCCCAGCAAATGGGGTTTGGTATCCGGTGCTTGGAGAGCAGCAGGGAAAATCACTGGTACATTGTGACTGTGTGACTCACAGGTGGCAGCCAAGAGCTGGCAGAGGAAAGGAGGGCAGTGAAGATTTCTTTCTGATGGATAAAGAGAGCTTATAAGTGCTTTTTGCTGGTTTTTGGGTCCTTCACTCAACAAAATCCATGTTGTTTATTTCTGCCTGAGCCACAGCCAGGGAGCTCAGATAAGAGCCTGATTTTCTTTTATTTTTAAAACTCTGTTTTTCCTTTTTTATCCCCCACATCCAGCTCCCACAGCTGAACACTCAGCAGAAAAATCTCATCACGATTCAGATGCCCCTGGAAAAAGAGGCAAGGCAAGTCCAGCCCATGTGAAAACCTTCAATCTTAAAAAAACCCCAAAAGCAGACTTGAAATTCATGAAAGATGGATGGAAAAGGTAAAAACCAAGACAGGTAAATCTTACACTGAAATAAAGAAATGCATCTGTATCCTCTGTCTACTGAGGGCAGAATGTAGACACAAACTCCTTCTTCTCCCCTCCTCCAAAGTTTGAGTCCTGTCCTGACATGACTGTGTGTCACAATGCAGAGGACTGGATTTGCAGAACGAAATCCAAGGCAGCAGTCCCAGTGCCTGTCTCCTCCTGACAGTGGTACTTTGTTTTCTTTGGCAGATTTTGCCGCCTGAGTTTCAATAGAGACGTTCTCAGTCTCCTTCATGGACATGATCCCAGCAAGAGCCCCTGGGCCTGGCAGGCAGGGCAGGGCAGGGCAGAGCGACGTCCTGGAGGGGCTGAGGGAGCTCCACTGATCCGAGCAGATGCCACCCCAGTGTGCTCAGAGCAACTGGGCACTGGCTCAGAACAGGCTGCTCCATGTGCCATCCCTTCCCTCTCCACAGTCCCTCCCTGGCAAAGCCAAGCTGCCAGACCTCCCCTCAGAGGAAAGAAACAGCTTTCCCTCAGTCCCTCGCAGTGCAAAACGCAGGTTAAAATGTTTTCCTTTTATGTGAAGAGTAAGAATGGCTTTCCCTGCAAGTGAAGTGGCTGTGGTGCAACTGTAAATGAAACTTCTTCACTGCAGCCTGGAAAATGCCAAAAGGGGCCTAAATAGATGGGTATTATGGCCTCAAAGAGTTCAGCTATCTTGAGGACACAGCAAAGAGCAGTGTCCTGAGCTGCAAACAGGGTGCAGCCAGAGCTGGATCTTGCATTTGTGTCACAGCATCCACCGGCAGCTCCAGGCTTGGGGCAGAGCAGCTGGGAAGTACCCGGTGGGAAAGGGCCTGGGAGTGCTGCTGGGCACTGCTGAACATGAGCCAGATGTGCCCAGGTGGGCAAGAAGGTCAATGGCACCTGGCACGACAGGAAGGACACGGAGGGGCTGGAGCGTGTCCAGAGAAGAGAGCAGAGCTGGGGAAGGGGCTGGAGCAGCAGGAGCGGCTGAGGGAGCTGGGAAAGGGGCTCAGCCTGGAGAAAAGGAGGCTCAGGGGGGACCTTGTGGCTCTGCACAACTCCCTGACAGGAGGGGCAGCCGGGGGGGGTCGGGCTCTGCTCCCAGGGAACAGGGACAGGAGGAGAGGGAACGGCCTCAGGCTGGGCCAGGGGAGGTTTAGAGTGGACATCTGGAGGAATTTCTTTATGGAAATGGTGATTAAACACTGGAAGGGGCTGCCCAGGGAGTCGGGGGAGTCGCTGTTCCTGGAGGTGTCCAAGAAAAGACTGGACGTGGTACTCTGTGCTG
>JACSVZ010000012.1:15414079-15557626 GCA_014706295.1 Lycocorax pyrrhopterus obiensis | reverse complement strand
CTGCATTATGGGACGTGGGCACACACTTCCTTCTCCTCCACCTCCAACACCCAGTGCCGGCACTCTCAGAACAGATTCATACAAAACCTGGCCCTTTTCACCGCAAATATACAGAACTGGAAATTCAATTTCCTCAGTTTGAAGGCTTAAGGCAGACCCTTGTGGGTTAGTCAAGGGAATTAGGTGGCACATATGGTTAAGAAGGGATATTCCCACCACTGGCACCTGCAGCCAAACACACCCTGTAGGGCACTGCTGGATCCCCATGCATTGTTGGAAAAAAACTGTGCAGCACCAGTTCAGAATGAAGCCAAAATAGATTTGTGTGTGTGTATGTGTGTGCACATGCCTAAAAACAGACAGAAAAACAAACATAATGATCAAGCTCATGAACTTGAAATACAGTTTTTAAAATGCTCGAGAAGAATTGTAGAGTGTCCTGGTTAAAAACCATTTTTGTTCAATGAAATATTTTGTTGCCATCAGATTTTGAATAAGCAGAAACTTATTTATAGCTTTTTTTTTTCTCCACAGTTAAGAAATTCATGGGCAAATATTCCCATTTTTCCACTTGCAAAACTATGGAATTTTTTTAATTGAAATTGTTATTCTTGGTGAATAATACAAAAGTATATTTATATTTTGATAATGATTTTTAACCACACTTTAAAATGCTTGAAATGCAGACTGACCCCTAGTGAACTGGATACCTATATAAAAAAATATTTCATTTTTTTTTGAATAGGCTTTTTTCTAGGACCAGTTCTTTGGTCAAGTGACAAGGGAATACTTAGGATGGCCTAAGACGTGATCCACTGACTTGGATGTGTTGAGCAAACTACTACAAGCCCCCAGTCACTCTGAGCCTCAGTTTCCCTCATTGTAAAAGGCTACAATGACTCTGTCTTTAAAAAGCACTCTGAGGTCTGCAGATGAAGCAAACCATACCATAATTGCCATCAATCAGAGCAGCATCCAAGCAATCAACAGCGAAATGTGGCTCATCTCCCACATTAGTATCTGGATAAACAAAGATAGAAACAAATAATCAGACAGGAGAAACCTGTTTTCATAGGAATCACATGTAATAATAAAGATATTTATTATACTTCTTGGGAGGAAAAGGCCGTGTGTGTGTGCAGGGACTTCTGCAGAAGCAAGGGGTGTCGTGGCAGGACAAGGGGAATGACTTCAAACTGAAAGAGAGTAGGTTTAGATTACAGGTTAGGAAGAAATTCTTCCCTGTGAGGATGGTAAAGCCCTCACACAGGTTGCCCAGAGAAGCTGGGCACAGGTTGCCCCATCCCTGGAAGTGTCCAAGGCCAGGTTGGACAGGGCTTGGAGCAACCTGGGATAGTAGACGGTGTCCCCGTTCATGGCAGGGGGTGGAAAGAAATGAGGTTTAAGGTTCCTTCCAACTCAAACCATTCTGGAATTCTGGGATTCTATGAATTACGACCCTCATGGCTTCTGTGAGGACATTTCTCAACCTGACTTCTGCTGTCAGACACAGTGGGCAGCCCTTCTCCCCAGCTCAGGGCAAGCCCCTGGGATCCTGGTGTTGATCCAGCAGAATGAAAGAGTCAAACCCCACCCATGTAAACACAGACCACACTCTGCCAGTGAAAACATCTGGCCACATCCTGCTGGTGGCTCACCTGGCACCTCAAAAACAGAGGCTCTGTGATAGGAACTGTGGCATGGGACTGCTGCAGGATCCAGCCAGAGCAGGCAGAGCTCCCAGGAAAGAACAAAGCAGCCAGCAGCAACTCCTGCTCAGAGGTTTTCCCTTTAATGGTTTGGTTTTTGTTTTGTACATTCGTAAAACTGTGAACAATAAATACTGTGTGACCGGGCCCCAGCTTCCGCTTGCCCCCCCAGCTGTCTGCAGAGGTGAGGGATGCAGTGAGTGGCACAGGGAGGGCTGCTGGCACCAGCTCTACTCATGGGAGGTGCCCAGCTCACAGCACGGGCACCACAAAGCAGGGCAGCATCCCAGCTCTGGCAGCAGGATGGAGTCAGGGGCTGGGGACAGAGAGGTGACAATGTGCAGGCAACATCTCAGCTAAAAAGGGGTGAAAGGCAGCACTGCCTGGTGGTCTGGGCATGGATCTCCTGCTGAAGCTCAGGGCTGATGGTCCCAGAGCTCAGCTACCCCTCTGGTGTCCTGGACTTCCAAGATGCCCACGTTCAGACAGGGACCTGCTAAAAATATGTGATGATGCTTGGAACTGGGAGGAGATGCTGTTTCCAGGGAGGCAGAGGGACCTACATGACTTGTTGTTCCTCAGAGGAGGTAAAGGCTGGATGGGCAGGGAAGGATGTCACGGGAAAATGGGACTCCAGCTTCCTGGCTGTGCCTGTGGGTTTCCTGCTGTGATTGGGGTGAAGGTCCAGGCATGGAAGAAGAGATGGTGAGGGGGGAGAGTAGGAGCCCTGAGATATGGAAGCCAGGGAGGTGCTGGCAGGGGGGTTTAGGGGCTGCCAGGGCAGAGAAGAAGCTGGGGAGAGGAGATGACAGCAGGGCATGGGGTAACAGAGGGGCGCAGGATGGGAGAAGAGGCTGGAGGGAGACTGGGAGGCTGTTGGGAGTGGGTGATGTGAGCAAGGTGCTTGATGTGGAGGGTCTGCTGTGCTGATGGTGTTCTGGCATCCCAGAGATGACAGCACAATTCACTCCCAGAAAGGCTGGGCAATGCCACCTCCCTGGGCTCTGGGATTGAGGAACTTCCACCAGGTTCTGGGGTCTGTTCTGGTGGGGTCTTCCCACCTTCCCCTGTGGGACCAAGGCCATGCTGGGAAGCAGCAGGAAGTGGCCCATCAGGAAGATCTGGAGCTGGCTCAAAAGGGTTACACTGCTGAGCTGAGCATCTCTCCTTCTGAATGTCCCCCTCCCCCCACCCCACACTTTCCTCCAGAAAGAAGAGACCAATAACCCCATGGGCCCCTGCGCCCTAAGCAAATTGTTGCAGTGAGAAATAAACCCCTTCGATGAGGTGGAAGCTTTGTCCAGAGGGCAATCAGGTGAGAAGAGCCAACTCTTCGTATTGTCTGGGTCCATCGATGCACCCAGGAGTCCCAGGTCCCACCTGGGGCCTTGCCTTCTTCAGCCACCACAGTGGAATTGTCCTCTTTGGGCCCAGAGCGTGTAAAGCTCCTGGGATGTGCTCTGTAGGTCCCTTAATTGTGGCTTTGCCACTGTCCTCTTTGTCCTGCCTTCCTGGCCCCCATCCCAGCACTTCCCATGTCAAAGAAAAAGCCGCCGAGGTGGCGAAGGCCCTGGGTGCTAACAGAACACCCCACCGTGTCCTGAACACGAAGTGTGGGTGGGAGAGGAAATGCTTTTCCAGGAGAGCACTACAGGGAGAGACTCCAAGAATTCCTGGCCCAAGCATGAGGGCATCCTGAGCCAGAGCAGATGCTCCTCAGAAGGGTGGTGGGGACAGGGATGTGTGACCGCCCTGCAGTGGGTCCCAGTCTGCCCAACAGAGTCAGGAGCCCCCAGTGAACACAGGGAGAACATGGTCTTTTGGGAAGGCCAGTGCTGATCCCACAAGCAGCAGGCACCTGCCTGGGTGGTTTGATCTCCAGTGCTCTGGCTCAGGGGTGGTTGCTCGGCATTGTTCCAGCTTGGGACGGGCCAAGTTTCTCCCTTCACTGCTTTTTTCTTGGGGTCTATGTCTCTTGAGCTCTGTGGTTCACAGCAGCATCGTCTCACCCATTTTGCTGCCCCATGTGCCAGTGTTTGGGGGGTTAGGACTAGTGGGCAGGAGCTCCTGGGAGCTGAACTCTGCAGGATTGGAGCCTTGGTGAGGAACATGCATCACGTCTGCATGGGCAGAGAGGGAGGGAAGGTCCTTTCTGTTTGAAGGCAAAAGGAGGGCCGGACAGTGGATGGTCAGTGGACAGGAACAAGTCCCCACAGCCCAGCATTCCCTACACGTGGCAAATGGCCCTGGCAAGAGAGCTCAGGACGCAGGTGTGGAGCTGGCAAGGTGGCTCTTGTGTCACACTTGTCATTGTGACTGGCAGGATGTTCTTGTCTCCACAGTGCAGAAAACTCTTGGCCTCTGGGTCAATCCAGCTGGGCATCTGGTTCCCGGCTGTGACCCTCCAGCCTCCGTGGGACGAAGCCACTGTGTCTTTGCTCTGTACAAGGTGACAGCCATGGTCTGTTTGAGCACAACCTGGACCAAGGCTTGGCCCTCTGTAGTCCCTCCCCTGTCCAAAGACTGTGGGAACTGGGTTGCAAATGTCCCTGAGTGTCCCTGATGAGAGGGCTGGGTGAGCCTTTTGATGAAAGCTTGGTGCTTTTGGCAGTTTTCTCTTGCTGCTTTTCGCAGTTTTCTCTTGGTGCCTGCTGGTGACTCCCCTTTTGAAGGGAGTTCCAGGACTGGGGTGCTGAGGCTGGGAGCATGCAGAGCCCAGCAGCACTGTCTGTGACACACTGGGGAGCAAAGGGACTGGATTTTTACACCTTGTGGATTCAGCTGGGGGAGCTGCTGGAACCCCACACAACGTGGTCCCAGACAGGCAGCGGTGGAGCTTTCATCCACGGGGAAGAGGAGGAGTGGAGAGGTGGGACACTGGGAAGGTGAAGCATGAGGTGGTCAGTGAGATCCAGGAAATTTTGAGCAAGGTGGACTTAGGGGTCAGCATGCAGGGGGCTGTGGACACACACGGCATCGGTGTCGCTGGGGAGGCTGCAGGACAGGGAGCGCTGCATGGCCCGGCAGCCCAGGGGCCCATCCTCGGCGCTGACCGGGAGCTGCGGGCCCTGCGTGCTGCTGGATCTGCCGTCGGAGCAGAGCAGGACGCTGGAGTCTGCCTCGCACTTGGTGGTCCGGCTGTAGTAGGGCTCCATGACGTGGCGCAGCTCCAGGGGCACGGTGAGGGGCAGCACCTCTGCCTTGATCACGGCACCCAGAGGGGCCTCGGAGGAGGCCGCCCGCAGGCTCTCGGAGCGGCTCATCTTGATCAGCAGGTCAATGGTTTTGTTCTCGGCCTCGAGGAGGCAGTTGGGCAGCCCCTCCCCATCTCCAGCCTCGCCGGTGGCTGGACATTTGCTGAGGGGCCCTTGGTCTTTGCCGTGAAGCTTCTCACTTCCCAGGCTCACATTGCAGGGCTCCTTCTTGGCCTGCTGGACCTTCTCCAGACCTTCTGAGGATCTCTTCACTGACAGGTCCAGCGGCCCCTCGTGGGGTTTGGTGGCTTTCTCCAGTGCCTGGTGGATGTGGTAGAGCTCCCTTCGGATTTTGACCAGCTGGTCCCTCAGCTCTTTTTGCCCAGGGGTGTCCTCCTTTGCCAGATCAGACAGTTTCTTCTCCACCTCTTGGTACTCTTCCAAGGTCTTGGACAGGTCCCCGATAAGCACAGTTGTGGCCTCAGAGCCTGCCGTGGTGGCAGAAGTCTCTTGGGGTCTGCTCTGCTTGCAGAAGCCATGGTCCAGGGCAGCACCCACAGAGGGAAGGACTTCTGTGTCATTGCCCCTCTCTGGTTCCTCAGGCTGGCCTGTGAGGACATCCGAGTGCCAGTGGTCCAGGGCCTTGGGGATGTGGCCAGGGTTGGCCCTTGAACCACTGCAGAGAAGAAGTGGATACAATCAGTAGGCAAAAAGACAGGAAAATCCTCAGGCTTATGTCCAGGGCCAGCACTACCAGACTTAGCCAGGTTTCCTCCACTGGCTGCTGCCAGCGTGAGACCCTCCCAGGAGGGGCTTTGGTCAGAGCAGGCAGAGCCCTGGCTGGACCTGCTCCTGGCACTGTTCTCCCAGGGGGAAGGATCCTGACACACACTGTTTCATGGCACCGACAAAGGGAGAGGCCAGTCTGGGGAGATGCTGCTGATCCCACCTCAGCAAGCCAAGCCTGGACTCCCCCTCTTCTTGGAGCACTGGAGGATGTTGATGGAAATGACCATCCCCCAGTCCTGAAGGCCTAATTGGAGGGAATCTGTCCAGCCAGCCTGAGACCATGGAAAGGGCAGGTGGAGATAGAAAACCACAGAGATCTTCTCCAGAGAAAGCTCCTCTGGGTGTCAAAGCAGTGGGTTTACTGTGACATTTTTCTTGGAGCCACAGCTGGACTTGCACAACCAGGGGAGGAACTGAAATTCTGTTTAAAGGAGCTGTGCACATTTCTAGCCCCAGGTAAAAGGAAATGTTTGGGAACATGACCCTCCTTCTGGGCTTTGAAAGCAGAAGGTGAATCAAAGGAATGCAAATGTGTATGTTTAAAAATAGACAATGATTGTTCAAGCAAACCTGGGATATGTGGGGACAACGAGAGGTGCTTTCCTGGTGCCTGGGGAGCACAGGTCCACCCCACACAGACACCACATCACCTCTGGCTCTATATAGATCAGGGAAGGGAAGGGACAGTATGTGTGACATAGCCCAGGTGCTTGGAGACACTTGGGGGCTTTTGAGGCTCTGGAGGGCAGGGAGCTCTGCTTGGGTGGGCACTGGTGTGGACCACCAGCCTGAAGAGTGCTCAGCTCCCTGGGGCTCATCCCATGGATCAGTGGTGGGGAACAGAACAGGATATGGAGATAAACAAGGTCAACCTGAAGTGA
The DNA here is from genome assembly GCA_014706295.1 of Lycocorax pyrrhopterus obiensis. Classification (NCBI taxonomy): domain Eukaryota; kingdom Metazoa; phylum Chordata; class Aves; order Passeriformes; family Paradisaeidae; genus Lycocorax; species Lycocorax pyrrhopterus. The sequence continues at coordinate 15,551,053 of JACSVZ010000012.1, read as the reverse complement.
GGAAGAGGCAGAGAGATCTCAGGCACCTTACCTGCTCTGGTAGCTGAGCTTCCCAGGCATCATCCTTTCGGGTCCTATCAAATCCAGCCCACTGGCAGGGAACTTCCTCTTCAAGGGGTTTCCCGGAGGGCTGCTGGTCTCCAGACAGGTCACCACTGGCAACTCTGTCTTCCTGACACTGCCGTGGGTGAAAGCGCCATCCTTCATCCCCACCACGGTTTGGTAGATGTCAGTGGCCGACTTCTTGCGTAGGTTGCTGAGGCCCAAAGCTGGGCTGCTCTCCTTCTCCTGGGACAGCCATTTCTCCTCATCTTCCTGCCCCAGCATGGCAGAGTGGCTGAGGTCAGAGCCTGGCTCCTCCCGGACACCTTTGGACCAAGGAAAACCTGTCTTCAGCACAGGAACCTTCAGCAGCCCGGGTTTGTTTGGCTCACTGGAAGGTTTGGTTTGGGGTGGTGTGGGCATGACTGAGCCCACCAGCTGCTGGGGTCTGGCTTGCTGGAGGACATCTTGCTCTCCGTGGAGCCGAAGGTGTGCTCGAAGAGCAGGGGGTAGTAGAAGCGGGGGAGGAAGGCTGAGCGCTCGGGGCTCTGCAGAGGCTGGAAGTGGGAGGCATGGGGGTGCATCAGCTGGGCTGTGGAGGCCAGGAAGGGCAGCTGAGCCAAGTGAGGGTGTGTTGTCGTGCTGTTGGCCATGGTGGGGCTCAGGTAGGAGAAGAGACTGGGGTTCAAAGGGTAGTTAATACCCAGCAGCGAGAGGTTCAGGCCCTGAGGTTCGTGGTAGTCACTGTAGGCTGGAGGGGGGTAGCACGGGATGATGTTGCTGTCAGTACAAGGTGGGGAGACCTCAGGTGTGTTCCTCCTTTGCCCATTTGCCACCAGTTTCCACTGCTCCATCAAGATCCCACCGCTGGCCAGGCATTTCTTTGGCACTTTGCAATGCTTTGGCTTAGCATCTAGGTCAGGGGAGGCCATTTCCCTGCTCTTCATGACATGGTTCTTGAGGGAGAAGACATCTGTGATGATGAAGTCGGGCTCCACCTCCTTGCAAGGCTTGTTGTCCCTCTTGTTCTTGAAGCCGAAGACCAAAGTGTTCACTTCTGGTTCAGCTGGGTCACCTTGGCAACCTGGCTCTTCGTTTCTCTCTTTCTTCTCCCCCGCATCCATCTCCCTCAGCAAGCCAGCAACGTCCTCCTCCTCCTCCTGGAACTGGCCACCTTCCTCACCAGCCCCTTCAGCAGGCAGGATCTCCACCCCAGTCATTGGCTTGTCCTCGTGGCCATCCCTGCTGGAGACCTGCTTGGCCCGGACGGAGCCTCCTGGGGTGGCCGAGGAGTCGCAGGTGTCCTGCTCGTCCCGCCGCCCGCGCAGGCGGGAGCTCTCCGTGTGCAGCAGCCGCAGCTCCGGGTGCAGCAGGTTGCCCTTCTTGTAGGGCCAGTCGGACTCGATGAGGAGGGACAGGGAGTTCTTGCACAGGCTGTACTTCATGTGGTTGTAGAGGTGGGACTTCTCCATGCAGGTGAAGGGACACTGGAAGCATTTGTAGTTGTAGGGTTTGCCCCATGGCCTCGGGATGTAGTGAGGCTTCTTTGGCTTCCTCTCCTTGTGCTTGTAGACTGAGGTCAGCTTGCAGCCCACGTCGTCCTTGGACATGGTGGAGGCTGCCTGGAGACAGCTCCTGGTGGGAGTGGAGGGGCACGGCAGGTCAATGTTCCCACACCTCTCCGGGAAGCACAGTGTGCCCTGGAAGAAGGACAGCATGGAGGTGGTGAGCTGTGCCTGCAGCTCCCAGGGACATGGCTCTGCTCTGTGGGCACCTCCTGGCCCCAGAGAGTGGAGCTTCAGGTACCTCAGTCTGGAGCTCCCAGGTTTGAGGTTTAAACCCGGCCAGTGATGGAATTTTTCCCCAAACCCTGCAGGTATGCCTGTATACGCTGATCACATTATCAATCCTCTTCTCTCAAACCACCCCAGAGGAAAAGGAAAACAAACACTATTAAAGGCGTTGGAGCTAAACCACCTCAAACTGACATTGAGGAGCCCAGGTGACCTGCCTGGCCAGCCAGAGCCTCTCTGGGGCAGCCCCAGCCCAGCTCAGGGATCATTTCCCTGCTGAGGGCAGGGGATAAAAGTGGAAAGAGTCAGCAGCCCCAATAGCATGCTGGGCACAGACTCATTTGGCTTTGCCATCTCCTGGGGTACTGCAGTGCCAGAGCCGGCCGAGGTGTTCCAAAGCTCTGGCACCGCAGCTGCTGCAGAGCTGGGCTAAGTTCAGGTACCTGCAGCCCTGCATGGGAATGTGTGATCCAGGTGCAAAGAGGGCAGTGGGATGGATGGACTGAGTGGGAGAGGCTGCAGACTGACCCTGTAACCCGGTGTTACTGCTGGAAAAGCAGTCCTGCCTCCCTGGCCTGTGGGATTGACACTGTCCTGTGACAGAACAGGGATAATCTGGCCTGGAAAACCAATCCAGGCTAAACTACAACTCCCCCACTTCCAGGTGGTGCCGAGATCAAAACTTCCTGGCAATATCCCCCGCAGGACCCTAACACTGGGCTGCCTCCTCTGTGCTTCCCACCACAACCTCCCTGGGGACAGCAGTGTCATGCTTGTCCCACAGCCTGGCCCCCACCAGCTCTGAGAGTGGGCAGGGGGCACAGCCCCACCACTCCTCATCTCCCAGAGGAGCCAGACCTGCACAGGCTCCATGGTCATGAAACTGGGCTCCTTCACAGATGGCCAAGCAGTCACAGGGCACCCGACACCGATGCAAACGCCTGTGTCACTCTTCCAGACGCTGCTTTGCTCTGGAGTGACTTGCTAGCTTCTCCTGGGGAGAGCAGTGAATTTGAGGGCTCATTCTGTGTGTCTGGGGCTCATTTCTCAGGGGCCAAACCCTTCTCCCATGCATCAGGTCCCAGGGCAGAGCTCTGCCCCAGAGACCCTGCAGCCAGGCTGGTGTGGGAATGCAGAGCCCAGAAAGGAGAAGGCCAGAAGCAGCTCCAGATTGGCACCAATGTGGCAGCTGGAGCCATTTGGGGAAAAAATCTGCTTCCTGGCTTCTGGGAAGAGGGAGACAAGATTTGGAGGATCGGAAGGGAAACAGCATGTGTCTCTGCAGCTTTGGGCAGCTGGGACAAGGAGTTGCCTGGGGGCAGGTCCAGGCAGTGGCTCAAGAATCTGACAGCCCCTGCAACAGGCCCTGCTCCCCAGCGGCCTGGAATGTGCCCAGCCATAGCCCACATCCTTCTGCACGTGGTCTGGGGGGCTTCCCTGAGGGCTGGGGGGGAGCATTGCAGCTCCCAGGGCAGGGGGATGGGCAGGGAAGGGGCTCCTGCAGCAGCACCACACCAGAGGATGGATTGCCACGTGGCCCCGTGATAGTGCCCACCTCCCACGGCTGGATGGCATTCCTGCTGCTCCCCTCGGTGAGCCCACACCCTTGGGGCTGATCTCTCTTCCTGCAGCCCCACCGCCCCGTGCTTTTTTCCCTGATCATCTTGCTCCAGGTACACAGGGATGCTCTGGCTGCAGCCTGCAATACCAGTGGCCCTGGGGACAGTCCCTCCAGCCCCATGCCCAGGCCAGTGCTGGGCTGAAGGATGCTCTGGTACCCACTCCCCTCACCACGGGCACCAGGGGCATTCCCTTCCCCTGGGAGCATGGTGAGAGCATTGTGTGATAGAATTACCTGCACAGAACCCTTTCAAATTTCTTTCTGAGGTTTGACATCAAACAGCAGAGTATCTCTCACCTGCCATGGGGACAGAGAATGAGCCGTGCTGTGGCTTCCCCAGGGGCAGGCTGAGCTGCAGGCAGGGCTGGGGGACAACCCCCCGCATGCCCACGTTGTGGGCTGAGCTGGTAGTCGACCCTGCCACTAAGATCTGCTCGTGCAGAAAATAGGCAAAAACGTCCCCGTGTAATGAACCCGCGTCCTCTGGGATGTGGAGGGGAGCCCCGGGGTGCAGCCCTGACCCGCAGCAGCCCAGGCTGATTTCTCCCATCGCAGTGGGATGTGCGGGCAGAGCTCGGGGCCTCCCGCCTGAAGGTTCACCTCAGCGCTCCCAGCCTGCCCGCCTGCCCGCGGGGACACGCTTGTCCTTCAGCCCTCAGCCACGCTGTGAGTGCGTCACGCCTGTGAGCCGTGAGAGCTCTGCGCACGCTGCGCTGCCCAGGGGATGCAGCAGCAGCTGGGCAGGACGGGGCCCTTCCGAGCATCACTCCCTGGCTGCGGCCACCGAGCCTGGGGTGCCCCTAGCATCCCGGACCTGCTTGTCCCTGGTCCCCTGCCCCGTGTCACCCTGCTAGAGGGCAAGAAACTAAGAGTGGCGGAGCGGGGAGCTGGGCACCTCGGCCCCGCTGCGATGCACGTCGCCTGTTTGCAGGTCAGTTGAACAAACATTTGCTGTTTATATGCCAGAGGCAGATTAAATCTTTGCTGGAAGACTGGAACTGGTTGTTCCATTCCTGCACACCTGATCCTCCTCCTCCAAGGCTGCTGCGAGAGCCATTTGTTCCCCTCCTGTGCCCGGCGGTGCAGAGGATGGCAGAGAGATGTCCCGTGTAGGGACAGGCAGCTTGGCCGCTTCCACAACCTTAGCGCTGCGGAGAGGAGCAGCAAGGGAGGAAAAGAGGAAAGAGCAAAGAGAAAGAATGGGAGAGAGTGGGGAAGCGCCCTGCGTGTGAGCCAGGCAGGCTCCGGCGGAGCGGAGGCATCCCCAGAGCCGGCTCAGGCCCTGCGGAGCCGGGAGACAGGCGTTGTGGCTCCTGGTTGCTGAGCAGTTCCCGCACCAGCAGATCTTCGTGGTCTGCTGAGTCTCTCTCTGCCACAACACATTATTTCCAGTGGGCTGTCAGCTGCGGCGGCGGGGGCCGTGCCTGGGGGCAGCGCGCGGCGGGGACCGCGCACCTGTGCCTGGGAATTGCAGCATCCCCGCTCTCCTCCGCGGGACTGCCGAGGGGAGAGGGGCACGCTCCGATGGAGGGAGCCGAGTGGCAAGGGGAGAAGAAAGAGAGGGAGAGACAAAGGGAAGGAAGAAGAGAGAGATGCCCAGGGAAGAGATCTGCAGTCCCTGGTGCTCCAGTACTTAAAAAATCCCAGCCTGGTCTGCGGGCACAGGGATGCAGGGAAGGGCACACAGCCTTTGGGGCAGCTGAGCTACAGCACCTCAATTGTCCATCCGGCTCATGTCTCTAATAACAGCCAAAACTCGATTTCCAGGATGTAGGACAATCATCTATGGTACTGCTCCAGTTTCCCTAACCCATCAGCCATCCCAGCAGACCGGGTGCCGCTGGATGCAGCACGCAGGATGCACATCCCCACTCTGAATCTGCAGGAGCTTCTCTGGAAGCTGTGGAAGCATTCAGCCCCTGAAGCATGCTGCAGCAGGGAGTTCTTGGCACACCACCCAGAGCTTCACCCTCCAGCTTGTCCCCACAAGTCTCATTTGATGCCCTCCAATTCTTTGTCTGGTAGAAGCAGCAACCACGGTCCCTGTCCACCCTCCAGACACATGTTTCACCACCACATCCCTGCTTCACCATCTTTCCAGGCTGAAGCTGGACACGGGGCCAAACCCTTCCAGACCCCATCCCCTTCCCTAACCTGCTCCTGGTGTGTGGCAGCCACTCGCAGGAAGGGGCTCAGTCCAGTGGGTTTCCTATATCAATACAAACCCTCTCCACCTGTAGGTGGGCATGTGAACTTGCCCTGATCTGCTTTTGCAGACTGCCAAGAGCTTTTCTGGCTGGAACAAAGACCCCATCTCTCAAATCGATGTCCTTTCTTTGCTGCTGACCTCCAAGTGCTCCAGTGCTGCCTGGGAGGCTGCCAGGGAGCTGCAATGCTCCCATGGAAATTGGCTGCCCTCAAGCTTTCCCAGATGGCTGTAGGACATGGCATGGAGGAATGGGCTCAAGAAAGGCACTGAAGTTCTTCTCCTCAGTGTTGTTGTGTTGAACCTCCTGCCTTGCACCTCGTCCTGCAGCTGAGGATTCCTGTGGTCTCTTACAAGCTGGTCCTACCCTCCACAGGTAGGATTTCATTGGTGGTGCCCTGCACACCCAGCACCAACCACAAGGACAACTCTTCCCTGCTCCTACATCCACCGGTTGCTTCCTTCCAGGCTGTTCAGGCCCCTTATTTTCCAGGGCTCAGCATCACTCCAGTCTGTGTGGCCCTGGCATTGCTGTTTGTCATCCAGGGATGCGTTGCCCTGGTGACTGTGCCAGGACAGGACAGTGTGGAGCAGAAGGGTGGCCCTTTGATGGGATCTCACACCAACCCGACAAACCATCCTGCTACTGCCATTACCCGGACTCTGCCTTTCTGGAAATTCCCATGGGGTTTTATCCCGTTTTCCCCAGCGCCGTGGCTGGAGCAGCCGGGCAGCGCCGCGGGAGGGGAGCGGGTGGGGCGGGAGCCACTGATCGATGCAAACCACTTTCCCTACACTGCACGCTTTTGCCGCAGGGGCTGCTCGGCTATTAGCGGCTATCGGGTCCCTTTTCGTTTTCATAGCCTGGGGTTGTGTGATTTGAGCTTTTAAGCGTTTATCGGAGCAGGGATGAAGGCAATTGGCCATGGTAAAGCAGCAGACACTCGGCAAGAGGAGGGAAGCGTGGCTGGTGAGGCTGGGAGCTCTGCACCTCCCCAGCCTCACCCTGTACGGCCGCTGTGTGAGTGACTGTGTGAGGCCATCCCACCACCTCTGCCTCTGGGTCCCTACATCAGCAGCTTTGAAACTATTCCCACCTCGAGCTGTGCCTTCCTCCAGCTTGATCTCAACTGTTGCACCAAAATCTCTTCTCCTCCCAAAACCACATCTTCAGAAGAGCTGGGGTTTCCTGTCTCCTCCGAATAGCCAATCTTTCCATGTCTGCCCACCCACCACGTCTTTGTGTGCAAGGCCAGAGGCTGTGACCCATGTCCTGGAGCTCAGGGTGGCTCTGCTGCTCGGAGGGTTCTTCATCACCACTTCTGTGTCTCCATATGTGGGCTCACCAAACAACGTGCTTCACACCCCAGGGGCAAGACCAAGTCAGAGTCATGGTCTACAAATCTGACAGCATTTAGATTCCCAGCCTTTGGGTTTCCAGCCTTTGGAGGGATCTGGAGTTTCTGGTTGGGGAAGCTTAGCTCTCTTCACAGGTGGATTTTGGTGAGACCCAAAACCCAGCCCAGACATGGGTGGGTCCATCTTTGTGAGCATTGCTGCCTTTGGATGTGCAAGTTGTCTGGCATCTCCTGCCCGGCCTTGGGGTGTCCTTTGGCCAGATGATGAACTTACTCCCTGCCATGTGCTGGAGTCACAGCACCTCCACATGTAAAGTTTTCCCTCATTTTGGGTCAAATCTTCTCCCATTTGTGCACTTGCTCAAGAAGTGTGGCTATGTCTCTGACCTCTCCTCTAGCCTCCACCCACAAAAAGTTGGCCTGAAGGCTCCCTGTGGCAACCCCAACACTCCGTGAAAGGCATTCAACCAAGTGGCAATGGGCTGGAGTCATCATCGTCTGCCTGTGACACTCACAGCACAACTCACAGGCTCCTTGAGAGATGAGATCAGGCCGTCACAGCCTCCAGGCTACTCTCCAGAGACGTGAGGGTCCTCCACTGCAAAAGGCTTTCCTCCCACAGCCTTTCCTGCTGTGAACCCTTCGGGGGAAGAGGCAGGTCCTGGTGAGGAGATGTAAGACTGTCTCTTCACATTATATCAACCACCCGCAAAGCTCCTGCCTCGGCCCCACTGTGGGCGCTTCCTACATCTTCCTCCACCTCCACTCTACCTGCTAATGGAGCCTCAGGAGACCACAGGCTCCCAGCCACAGAGTCAGCAGCTCAATGGCAAAATGATCTCCAAATTTGTGAAGACATCATCAGTCTCCAAATGAAAATGTGCAGCTGGATAGAGGGGAAGGTGTCTGTGCCGCTCGGGAGGATCAACAGTGTGGTTGGCACCCAGGGGTGTGCAGAGGAGGTGGTGTCCTTCCCATCTCCATGGTGAGCATGGGAGATGATGGACAGCTGGAGAGGACTTGGGGGGCTTAAGAAGTGTGTGTAGCTGGAAGAGGAATGTAGGTCCAGCCATCCTTTGTGCTAAAGTCTGTGTCATGCCTGTAATGTGCAGGGCTTTCCTGTTTCCAAAAAAAAATTCCATAGCTTCTTCCAGTTTCTATGACCTTTGAAATTCCTTTCCCCACTTACAAGTTTCTCCTTCTCCTGCTGGTGACAGCCGAGGCTGGATCCCACTGCCTGTGACCACCTGCACTGGGAGGTTCCCTTTCAGCCTTCCATCTGGAGGACCTCTGGGGATGGTGGCAATCTCCAGAAGCCCTTTCTGGTCACCGCCACATGTCCCCTGTGTGTGCTGTGGCACACCAGCAGCAGTCCAAAAAGGGCGATGTGGGGCTCAGCTCTGCTCTGATTACCACAATCCACTTCTCCTGCCCAGCACAGACCAAGCCACATGAGTGTCCTCAGTGTGGACACAGAGATTGGATCATCTCCCTGCCCACATGAGCACAGATCCCCAGTCTGGATATGGACAAGATTCCACCTCCTCTGCCATCTCCCCTGCAAAGCAATGAGCTCTGTCATACAATGAGGTGCATTTAGTCACCCCTTGACCAACCTGAAGGCTCCCTGAGGCTCCCTAAACTTCTACAGCCCAGTTCCTCATACTAGAAATGTTCTTCTCCTCTTCACTTTCCACTTATCCTTGGACCGTTCACGGTCTGTAAATGCCCTGGGGATGGGAATGATAAGAAAGGAAGGAGATCTCCTCTGCTTTGCTTTTCCTGGCTTGGCAGAGCCCAGCTCTTTTTGTGTCTCCTAAGACACACCAAAGGTGGCCAAAGGTTCCCATATTGATATGGCCTTGCTCACATCCTGAGCTCTCTCCCATCTGCTGTTCTTGTATTTGCTGCTCCACCAAATCATTCTCCATCTTCCCCCCAGAAAATTCACCTTCTTGCAGTTCAAATCTACCCAATATCCTCTGGGGACAGGAACAGGGAGTCTTCACCCCTCCTCTGCCTGGCCCCCTCCTGACTTGCAGCCCAGCCCTCTCCTGTCCCTGGATGTGTCCATTGCTGTGTCCTCACTTATCCTTTGCTACAGGAGAGGAGCTTCGCACAAGGGCATCCCAGGCATTTCCCTCACCCTTCCCTGACTCCATTCTTCCTGCTATCTTCAGAGCCTTTCCCATCCTCTCCTCTCTCTGTCCAGCTCCTGGCAGTCAAGATTCTGGCTCTGTTTGTGTCTTGGATGTGGCTCCTTTCCTGCAAAGCTGCTTTTTAGCCCGTTTGCCAGGGCACGCCCTGCTGCAGGGGGTTGCTGCATCCCAGATGTGGGACTTTGCTGTTCCCTTTCTCCAGCTGGGAGCTGTCCCTTGCACTGCCCATTGAGCCTGGCAGTCCAGGCAGCTCTTGACCCACCTTGTCTTTACATTTCCAGTTTGGCCATGAGGACACTGCAGCAGGCCATGTCAGGGGCCATGCTAAAGTCACTTCAACAGGATCCCTTTCTCTCCCTCCCCTGTCCCGGCAGCCAGTCCTCTCCTCGCAGTAGGCAGTTGTGCTGCTCTGGCAAGATTTGCCCCCAGTAAATTCACCCTGACACTTTTTTGCCATCCTTGAAGATGGAAAGGACTTCAAGGAGGGCTCACAGCTGTCCCAGAGACCAAAATTATGTCTGGCTTACTCTGGGTGCTCCCTCATGGGTCTGAGCCATGCGGGCTGCAGGGCCAGGGGCCGTTGTGTCCCTGCCGGGACCTCTGCATATCTCAGCAGACACTGGGATGGAGCTAGCAGTGTCCAGGGATTGCTTGGCTGTCCCACAGCTGGCTTTCTTGGGACTTTCTGACTTGGGTCAGTGTTGTCAGGGGCTTGCAAAGCAGAGCACTGCTGGTGGCAGCCACCCAGCCCTCATTTGGGAACACCCCATGCAGCTGAGGAGTTTTCCTCAGTACACCCTCAGGATGCAGACCTGCCAGCAGACACCCTCAGTCACTGCCTCCCTCCTGATGGACTATTCTGCCAGCTCAGGTGGGCAGGGGAGGGCAGGAAAGGGGACCACAGTCACAGGGAACAGACCTTGCTGCACGCACAGTACACCCCTTCCTTTTCTTGGCTGGGATGTTGTTCTCCCAGGGTAATCCCCAAAGATCCTCCCTCCCCTGAGTTACAGGACAGGTCTCTTTTTAGCCAAAACATGGCCAAGATGAGGCCATGATTTCAACCACCCCTAGAAAAGGGGGGCTGTTGCAATGCTGGGGCCCCAGCCAGGAGGACATGGGCTTATCCCTGCTCCTGCCTGCCAGCTCCCAGCACTGCCTCCAGCCAGCAGTTTCAGGATGGAGCCATTTAAATCAAGACAAGGTCTAACCAGCCACCAAGGAACAGCCACCTGTGAAGGACTCGGTATGTTTAAGGTTAAAGCCAAAAATAAACTGGGGAGGGGGAGCTGGATATGCTGATCCGGCAGCGACACCGGTGCAGTTTCGTGACCACATCCATGAAATCCAGTCCACTGTAAAACCCATTTCACAATGGTCCTAAGCAGGAACATCCGTTGCTTCTCCCTCCCCATCCTTAGGGGAGCACAAACAATTCCCCCTGCTAAATAAAAACCTAAAGGGGAGATGGTCCAATGCTGGTTGGGGGAGCTTGGGAACAGCAGGGAAATTGCAGAGCAGAAAAGCTGGTTGGGATGGACTCCAGGGAATGTAGAGGAACTCTGCCAGGCAGAAACCTTCTCACAGGGATGGGACACCGTGGATCAGGGCCAGCACACGAGGACACCCATGAACCCTTCAGGAGAGGAACTCGGATTGCTCCTGGGGGATACCCGGCTCCCAGCAGAGAGGAGAGAGGAGGCTGCTCCACAGGGACCCTGAGCACACCAGGCAGCACATCACACCCTGAGCACATCACACCTCTTTGCAGGCAGATTGCTCTCCAAAACACATTTTTAGTCTCGAAATACTTATTTATTCTTGGGGAGGAACCTCTGCAGTGCTGTGGGCTGACCCGTGGGCAGCAGGCACCTCTCTGCCTTCTGCCTGGTACTTGGTGACAGTGTTTGGTTGGGCTTTTAATGCAGATCAAGGGTGATGCTGCCTGCTGGGATCCTCCCTGTGTTTCCAGCTCCATTGCACCCCAAAAATGGGCTGAGCTGCTCAGCCCCTGGCCCCGCACCGTGGGCAGTGCCTGGGCTGCAGCGTGGGGACGGGAGCCGAGGGATGTTGCTGTAAGTGGAGGCAGGGGCGCCGAGCGGGCAGGTAGCACTTGGCCACCAAATTGCCCAGCGAGGTGTGTGCTGGCCAAGGGATGACCAGGAGGAGTAACAAGGGCCCGAGGCAAAGCCACCGGGAGGAGGCAGGGATGTTATTAGCTGGTGCAGGAAGCGGGGATGCAGCTCGTTAACCTGTGCCGTGCCGCAGGACGAGCTGGAATGGCCGTGCAGCCGCATTCCTGCGGGGCCCGGGTGCCCGCACGGTGCCGGGAGCAGCTGCTGTGACAGTCCCCGAGATGCCTGTGCAGGAAGGGGGTCTTTCTGCATCCCCCCTCCAGACCGGGGTCCCCCCCGCTGCCTCTGGGTGGGGCAGCGCTCTGAATTGCCTTGGGATCTCCAGGAAAGGGTGAGGAGACCTAAGGAAATGAGGGGTGACACATCCACATCCTCCTGTCCCAGACTTTCACAGAGGGGAACCCAAATCCTCGCCATGGAGGAGGAGTAAGAGCAGGGCAGCAGCGTCCAGTGGGTGCCAAAAACTTCTCCCTGTGCCAGTCCCAGGATTTGCCACCACCCTGACGCACAGCTGGGCCTCACTGATTTCCTTATCTTTTTTTAAGAAGCCCCTGACTGCTGTGAGCTGTTCCTTGTTATGTAACCTTTTGATTTAATTTTCAAAATTCCTACCAACACGCATTCCCTGGCGTGAGGAAGTGTATTCCTAGCTGACACCATTAAGCATCTCAGTAACTCACCTCCTCCAGCAATTCAACAGCTCAGTTTAGTTTTCACTTCCTTTAAGAAGGATTTAAAGGGAAAAAAAATATGGATAACAAGGATAATACTGCCTTACTGTTAAATTTCCCCCTTCCCCTGGTTTTTATTTTTCCACAATTGCAAATACTCATCCCATCTTCAAACCTGCAGAAAGCCATTGATCTTTTTGATTATTACACAAATGCAGAGAGGTAAATACGTTAAAATTAACCTGCCCTGTGTGTCTTCCCAGGCTGGTTCCCTTTTCCCGATGTAACTTTTCATTTTTCAATGGGGAAACAGTCAGACCTCTGCAACCACCACACGGCCACGGGGAAAGCATCCAAAATCCTCCACAAACTTTCTATTGTCAGGGACTCACGTGAGCAGATCCCCGGTGAAGGCAGTCGGACGTGTCATTAGGAGAGCAACCCAAGCAGAAAGGCCCCATATGACCTCCCCGGTGCCGAGCGCCTTTAATAATCAGGAGTTACACGGCTTGCAAAGAGACCGGAGAGCGGGATCAAAGAGCATCCCTTGGGAACAGTCGCCTCCCTGCTCCCAGCGGGTTTGCACATCCCCGCTCCGGGCACCGGGTACCGGCTGCTGCTCCCGGCAGAGCCCCTGCCTGTGCCGTGGCACAGGGCTTCCCTTGGCACCGCCAGATGCCTGGGAATTTATCTGGGAGAGTGCAAAACTGGCAGGAGCAGGCAGCTTTTTAACAGGGGGATGTTTTCCGCTCCAGGTCCTTGGTGGGTTTTGTTCCCTGCCCAGACCCGCAGTGAGTCCCTCTGCTGCCTCCAGCACCTTCCACCCTCCGCCCGCCCCATCCATCCCCAAAACAGATTGAAATGTCAGGACTTACAGCTCGGCCCCCGTCCCGGCCGGGTGCCTGCTCAGGGCCGGGAGGCTGCGGGGAGGCTGTGGGAGCGGGGCGAGGGCTGTCCCCCCCGTCTGGGACCCAGCGTCCCCAAACCCCGCCGAGGCGGGGGGCAGGTGATGTCCGAAGCCACTCCAGAGCATTTACAGGGTTGTTTGCAGGAAACATCAAACTCGGGAACAGAAGCGCCAGCCCAGGAGTCATCTCCCCCCCCCCCCTCGCCGTCCCTCCCCACCCTCTTGCTTGGTCTCATTTGTACCGATTTGCCCCGCAGGCTTCGCGCTGATTTGCCATGTCCCTGGCAGGGCTTCGACCGGGGAGGGGGAGCGGGAGCCAGACGGGGAGCGGATCGGGGGGAGCAGCCATGGGGAGGGTGGTGGGGACCAACAGGAGCCTGGCTTGCCAAAAGCAGTTCAGACCTAGAAAAAGCTTTAATGTGCACAGACGGAGCAGGCTGGGAGCAAAACCAGCTGGGCTGGAAGAGAACGTGCTCGGCAAGAGGCTGGTTTGGGGCTGGGTGCGTGCGTGGCTCCGGGCTGGCTCCTTGCTCCAGCCCTCTGCCCCCGGAGGGAAGGCAGAGACGGGAGGGGAAGGTTATATGTGAAAATTCCCCTTCCAACATCAACTTTTCCTATCGACGAGTGATGGGCAGGATGCCAGCCTGGTTTTCTCCGGCATTAATGATTTACCTGCTTCAGCCACCACCCTTGCCCTGACAGCTACTGCACCACATCTCCAGCACAAGATCCCCCTCTATGCCACGGGATGGGTCCCCTCAAGCTGGGACAGTCCCACTGTCATCCCCACCCTGTGCCCACCCTGGAGCCGATACCATCACTGCCAGGTCGTGCCCACCCTGGAGCTCGTGCCCTGTATGGGCTGAGCACCATCACCCATGGAGAGAGACAGAAGCCTCACGTGAGGGTGATTTGGAGCTTGGGTGCTTCCTTTCTCCCCTTGCAGGTCCTTTTCTCCTAGAAGTGAGTCCCAGACCATCCAGCTGAGGTGTCTGGCACCCACCAGGGTGTTTGCCCTTGCTGGAAGGACTGTGGGAAGCTGTATCTTGAAAATCTCCTCACAAGATGTTGGATCCAGTCCAGACATCTGCATCGGGCTGTCCCTGCATGGCATTGTTTAATGCAATTCTTTAAAACCGGACCCTTCCAAAACCTCCTGATGCCGTGGGCCAGCTCATCTCTTTGGGGCCAGGAGAAGAGACCCTGGGTCCCCCCTCACACTTGACCCACCAGCTCCCTGTCACCCGTCCATGTCCTCGGTTTATTATCTTACAGGGCTCTGGCGTCAGCGCTGAAGCGCTGGGTCCAGCGCTGGGCACAGCATCGTGGGCACCCACTCGGCTCCGCACCCCTGTGCCATGAGGGGGCCCTGGCTCTGCTCTCGCCCCCGGAGCGTGGCAGGGACACAGCCCTTCCCGGGCACTCCGCAGGCAGCCGGCCCCAATCTGCCGTGGCGCAGGGCCACCTGTGCTGGCTGCCCACGCCATCTGCGAGGGGGGGCCCGGGGGGAGCCGGCTGCCATCCCCCCGCCCGGGTCAGCGAGCAGGGGGACAACTGGGGTGGGGGCAGCACGGCTGCCTCGCTCCGTCCGGGTGGATGCCACTGCGTCCCGGAGGGGGGGAAGAGGAGGGGATGGGGGCAGCCCCCCCGCAGGTTCCTCCTGGGTTCTGCTGCCCCGGGGCTTGGGGGGACATTCCTGAGCCCTTTAGTGGGGACAGTGTGCACCCCGGCCGCCCCGGCTGGCTGCAGCATCCCAGTCCCTGCTGCCTCTGCGTGTCCCCTGGTGCATGGACGCAGAGGTGGATCCCGGGTGGGTCTTTGAGGTGTCTTGAGTCCGGACCCCCTTGCACTGAGCACATGGCTGAGCATGGCGACATCCCATCCCCTCCTGGATGTCCCAAGGGGAGCAGCCAAAGGACCTCCGGGAGCCTGTTAGCAGAGAGATGTCTCTGCCCTCCTGCTCGCGCTGGTGGCGGCCACCATCCTGTCCTCCCTCCCTGCTCAGCTCCAGGGGCATCCTGAGAGCTCCCGGCCGCGGCCGGAGCCCATCGCGTGTCTGGAGCCCTACACCCGCTGGAGCCAGGCACCGGCAGGCTCATCCCAGGAATGCCCCCGGGCGCCGTGGCTGTGGCTGTCCTGCTCACCGGGGACGTCGTCCTTTGATGAGCCGATAACGGAGCCTGCCCTGCTCCTTCCTACAGGTAGCCGGAAAGTTTTATTCGTCTCCGGCTGCTGGAAAGGTCACGGCGTCCTCCTCCCCCTTCTATTTCTGGCCCGTGCCCTTTCGCCGTCAGACGGGAAGCGATCCCGTGCGCTGGACCCCGGACACGCCGTCTCCGTGAGGCCGCGTCCCCGGCGCCTGGTCCCGGGGGCGGTGGGAGCGCTGCGGGGAGGATGCTCTGTGCCTGCCCGCACACTGCCCACGCCGCCCGGGCTCTTCACGGAGCAGAGAAACCGCCGCAGGGCCGGGGGAGCCGTGTGCCATCGGCTTCACGGGGAAGTAATGGGAATTTTGGGATGCTGCTGGAATCACCTTGCTACAAACCCGGCGGAGGTGGGTCTGGCCCCGGGTGTCACAGGCACTGACACGCTCCCGAGGTAACGGGGCTGCAGCAGTCGGTGCTGTGCCTGGAGTGGGGTGCCAGGGATGCAGCGGGGACTGTGGGTCTGGAGGGATCCCGGGAACCTCACCCAGGGTCGGTCCTTCAGCACAGACGCACGGTCAGCTCGCAGCTTCCCTGCGCAGGCTGGGCAGGCGCCGCTGATGGGAAGGAGAGTCAAGGGAGCATTCCAGCACTGGGGAAACATGGGCTGAGCAGTGCTGCCGGGTCTTACTGCTGCCGCTCAAAAGTGGGGAGCAAAAAGGGAGCACCCCTCACTGACAACAGGAGACCGAAAAAGGAGATTCACCCTGAAAACTCCCCTTTGCTAAAACCCTGCAGGTTTTCCCCTAACTCTGAGAAATAACCAAACCTTCATCTGAGCTCTTCCCGGGGGCCAGGCAGGATCAGCCCAGGGAACCACCAGCCTTCCCAGCTGCTGTGGCCTGGGATCACCCTGGACCCAGCTCTGCATGCGTGGGTTGACTTTCAGCCACACAAGGAGCCCTGGAGACCCTTTGTATCCCAGGGAGGGACCCCCGTTACTACTCACAGCATCCCAGCATATCCTGGGAGGGCTGTGACCCCAGGAAGAGCTGCAGAGGAGCCCAGCTCTCTTTCCAGCCTCTCCAGTTTGCCCAGCATCAGACCCCTCACTGTACAGAGCCTTTTCCAGCTCTGGGCCAACCTGAAGAAGGTTGAGAAAAGCCCCGGGGAGCTTTTTCATCCCTCTTTGTTCACGGAGCAAAGATATTCCCAGCCCTGAATCTATGGATTGGCCCTTAAACTACAACAATCTCCAGGGACCAGAGAAACAAACGTAGATTTTGGTTGTGGTTTGTTGTGTTTTGTGGTTTTTCTGTTTCTTTTCCTGCGCAGACAGCCTTTGCCCAGGAGGGGTTAGCATGAAAAATGCATGTGGGGATTGGGGGAGCGGGGGGAGTGGGAGGAAGGAGCTATCGATCAAGTATCTCTGAAAGCCACACAGCTGTGCCAGCCCCGCTGCCTCTGCCAGCCCTTCCCGGCGCTCCTGGTGCCGGGCTCAGTGCCTGCCCCGGGTTTGGGATGGGGGGCTTGATGTTGTGCCCAGGAAACCGCCCTGGGTCCTGGAGAGGAACCCGGGCTGCAGTGATCAGATACCTCTGCCAGCCCTTTCCGGCGCTCCTGGTGCCGGGCTCAGTGCCTGCCCCGGGTTTGGGATGCAGTGCCTGATGTTGTGCCCAGGAAACCGCCCTGGGTCCTGCAGAGCGATCGGATCCTCTGCAATCCCTGCCCTGTGTGCGGCTCCCTCCATCCCGGCTCGCAGCTCGCTCCCTGCCACACGGCGTGTCAGAAATGGGGTCGCTCCCTTTTCCCCCAGGTCTAAAGGATTGTCCTCCCAAGCTCTGCAGGACCATGAGGAGGATCTGTGGAACAGCAACAGCTCTGCTCCCTGTGCCCATCAACCCTCCTGCAAGCCCCACACCTCTGTACCACTCTAATCAGAAATAATTATAATAATTGCAAATAATAACGATCCTGAGCCTGATGCAAACATGGACACAGCCCAGGTATGAGGGTGGGCTCCAAGGAAGGCAGCCAAGCATGAAGGTGGGTAACCCAGCCCACCCCCCAGACCACAAAGAGCAAGCTGAGGCATCTCCAGCTCCAGCAAGAGCTGGTGCTGGCAGGAGAGCAGGGACACAAGTCCTGCTCTCAGCTTAGGAGCTGTGCTTGGTCTGGTCCCGGCAGAGCTCCCAGCAGGGCTGGTGGTTCCTACAGACAGTGCCCTCGCAGCCATGTCACTGGGAAACCCAGGACACAATCCCTGGATCAGGGTAAGGCACTGCAGGGGCAAAACCTTCTCCAGATGGTGCTCATCGAGATGGGAACATCAAGCAATGGCGCTGGAGTGGATGCTTCATGCTATTGGTGTCTCCCCCGCCAAACCCAGCACTGCTAGCCAAAACCAGTCTGGAGCCTGGGAGAAGCAGAAGGGCTGATTTTAGGCATCACCTTGACTGAAAGTGCCCTGAAATTTGCCCCAAATTTGAGATTTGGGAAGGGTGGGAGAGGAGAAAAACAGTGAGGAGAAAAGCGGTGGGAGAAATGGATTCTCTTATCCCATGAGGGGGAAAAAATCCCTGACATCTTCGCTTCTCCCTCTGGCTGGGCACCAGTGTATGGCATTGGGGACCTCCTGCTTTACCGGTGGCACCAGGATGGGGCACCCAGCAGTACCAGCGTGGCCTGGTTTAGCTGAGATTTTGCTCAGTTCCTGCCACGCTCGGTTCCTGTGCACCCGGGGAGAGCAGCTCGGTGCCCTGCTCACGGCTGGGACTTCGGGGTGTGAACACAACCAAGGGGGATCAAAAAAGCTGGAGAGGGGTTGCGCTGTCCTCATTTCAGTGTGGAAATATGAGAGCATTTGCCACCAGGAAGGATTTTCAAAGGTCCAGAGCCAAGGGGATGAGGTGTTCTCTCCTCTTGTCCGCTGTGGTCCGAGCCAAGGGCAGGGGACTCCCTGAGCCCCTGCCAGCCCTTCCTGTGCTGCCTGATCCCAGTGATGCTGATCTACTGAGAGCCCTCAGATTTCCACCCCTCACCCAGAAAAGCTCGTGGCAGCAGAGAGAGAGCTTGGCCCAAATCACCGACCCCACACAGGATACTTGGCACAGGCCCTCAACTCCCTGCAAACCCCCAGCATATCCCTGGCCCCACATGGCAGACCCTGGGCCCACAACCCAACTTGACCACACTTGCTTGCCTTCAGGATGGGCATCTCCAGCCGTGCCTGCAGCCTCGGTGCCCACAGCAGGGTGCAGGGTGCTGCCGGGGTGACCCCTATCCCAGTCGGGGTGGGGGGACACAGCCGTCCCCCTCCCAGCCGCAGGGCTGGCTCTGCTCACAGAGGTGCCTCTGCCTGTTGCAGGTTCTCTGAGTGCCCTTATCTAAATACAGTCTGAATTATGCTCAGTGCCTGGGTTCTGATGCTCCCCTGGGTTGACCCTTCCTACGTGCACTGGGGCTCTGCATCGAGCGCTGTCCCTGCATGGGGCTGACCACCAGGACCCGGGCAACGGAAGTGCAGAGATGGGGAAACTGAGGCACAGAGCAAGGGAACATCCTCAGCCTTGCACCCACAGAGCAGTTTTATCATCTGTGCACTTGCTGGGGGTGTATGAGCCCAAATGCTCCCAAACATTCATTTTGATGATTTTGTCCATCTTTACCCCCATTACAATTACAGAGTCCCTTTTGCCTGGGACTGCCAGGGGGATTCTTCTCCAAGAGTCTGGCAGCTCATGGATGTTCCCCAGCCCCAAACACAGCCAGGGCTCCTCAACCCCCACATCACCACAGGCACAGTCGATACCCCAAAGCAAACAAACCCCTCCCTGCCATGAACCCGGCGAGGCCCCGCGGAGTGCGGAGCTGTTGCTAGGATGATTTTCCATTCAGCAGGACACAAACTATCCCCGGCACGGAGCCTGGTCCCCGTCCGTGGGGCCGGGTGTGTGGTGCAGGGACGCCACAGCAGCTGGGCTGTACGGCCCCCCCATACCCACACACCCACACAAACCCTCGTCTGCACACTTTGGTTGGTGTTTTACCGCCCCGTTGCCTCCAGCCCACGTCCCCCCTTCGGTCCCAGCTGGGAACAGTTTCCCTTGCAAAGGAAATTCCAGTGTGAGAAGGTGAAGGCAGCCAGGCAGGCGCTGGAGGCGGCAGGCTGAGCCAAAGTGCTTTTTAAAGTTGTTTGAGGATTCCTTTTACTGCTTTGTCAAAGGCAAAGGGACCCCCACCGGGGCCGAGTGGGATGGGATGGGACGGTGATGGGCGGGAGACGCCGGAGAGCAGCCGGGCAGGAGCCAGGCGCTTCCCACAGCCCAGGCGGACCTCGACAACAATTAACGCGAGTAAAGGAACGCCGGCTGGCCCGGGATGCTCTCCCACTCACGGTCTCCGTGTTTGCAGGGACAGAGACTGAGGCTGGGCTCTGCCAGATTCCATCTCCCACTCTCTCCACCACCGTCCTGAACTCCGCTGGCACCAAAAAGGCTTTAAAAATCCCCACTGATAACAGCAATAACTGCCCAATGCCACCTGCCTGCACGGCAGCTGGGCACGGAGCAGGTCCCTCGCACCTTCCCCCTCCCTGGGACACCCTCCTGGAGAAGGAGACGAGGGGCACTTACCTGCACGCAGGACTCCTCTGCCCTCGCTGCTGCTCCGCTCTGCCTGATGTTCGCTCTGTGGAAGTGGGAAGCGTTTTAGATCATGCAGTAGGTTATATATTGTCTGCAAGTCTGGCCCTAGGGCGTCCATCAGTTGGTCTTGCTTTGCTCCTGCCCCTATATGGAAGATGCATCACATGCTCCGCGGCTCCCAGCTATCCGCCTGGCGAAAGAGGAAAAGAAGGAGGAGAGGAGAAAGGGGGAAGAAAAAAAATTAAAAGGATCTTCATCACCATGAAAGAGGCAGGGAGAATTTCTCAGTGGAAAACCCACCAGCCAGAAATCCCTGCCTGACCTGAACTTTCCCTGCTCTCCTTTCGTTATCCCTGGCTCCCAGTGCCCCCTTTCATCTGCTGTTCAAGGCCGGGAAGGTGTGAAGGCGCCTTCACCTTGATCGCTCTCCTGCCTCCCCTCCGAGCAGGTGAGGGGCTGCAGCTTCTGCTGAGCTCTGCCGTCCACCTGCAGGTCTCCAGCACTAAATATTTATCCCTCCCCAGCAATGCCCCCGCTGCTGCCAGGCAGGGCAGGGATGGGGCACTCCCAGGGCTTCCCAACCATCCTGCCCCAAACACACCCAACATCCTGGGGCATCAGGGCCATCACACGGGGGCAGAGTTACTGAGAAGGCATCTCCTGGAGCGGGGTGCTGGCCAGGGAAGCTCCGTGTGGTGCTTGGAATGAGGTCTGCTCCCTTCACCCAGCCAAGGGAAAGGGGCTGGTGGGGAGCTCCTGGCAAAGTCAGGTGTGAGCATCCTGGCCAGCACCGCGGTGGGGACAGGAAGGACAGGCGGGAGGCTGCTGCACCTACTGTCCTGCCAGATGTCCTGATGGTTTGAGGACATTTCTCCCGAAGAAGCAGGAGTTTTCTCCCTTTTCCCCATCTCGCCTCCCCAGCAGGGGAGCACAGCTGGTTGTGCAGAGCAGAGGCTGCAGAAATCCCAGTTGCACCATCTTCTGCACCAAATTTTACCTGGTGGCTTCTCAATCCTTGGTACCACTGCCACCACCCCACCAGCTCCCCAGGGCAATGTGTAGGTCCTGCTTTTCTGCTCTCCTCCTGTGTCTCTAGGCTGGAAACCAAGCAGGACACGTCACTCTCCTGTTTTGGGTAGGGCATTCCTGGCTGGAGCTCCTCTGGGAAAGCCTTGGCCTCCCTGTCCTCGGAAAGGGGACACGAGGTAATGAAGTCCCTCCCAAACCCAGAGTCATCCTTGGAGCCTGATGTCTTCTGGTGCACTTGGTCACATGCAGCACGGATGGGTCATTTATCTGTCCTTAATGATGGGTTCCTGGTTTAATTATGAATATGGTGGGGTTTTTACCTAATGTTTTTGTTTGTGTTTTGTTAAGGTTCAAAACCTAAGAATTTTTCATCAAAAAATTTTGTTTGTTCCCTTCCCAAACATCCCAGCCTTGGCTGAGCTGACAATGTGCTCTCAAGGTCCCAGACCCTGCCCACAAACCTGCATCGTCTTCTGAACAGCATTTCTACTTCCTGCAGAAATATTGGGGGAAAAATGATTCCGTGTTACTCCACTTAATTGAAGCAATCGTGGAACCTTGGGTACACTCACAGCTGAACCTGGGTGAGGGATTCCCATCTCCAGGTGGCACAAACATGGGGAATTTGACTTTGAGGTGGCATCTGATAGGACTGTCGAAATACAGGGCATCTGGAGCTGAGCCCCATGAGGTCATGAGCAAAGATTGCCTTATAACACCTCAGGAGCTGAAAGGCCAAGGGTCAGGCTGTGATGTGTCTGCATTGAAAGGTCTGTCTGGGCAGAAGGCATCTGGAATCATAGAACCATGGAATATCCTTTGCTGGAAGGAACCCACAAGGATCATGAGCCCAACCCCTGGCCCTGCACAGACACCCCAACAATCCCACGCTGTGCATCCCTGGCAGCGCTGTCCAAACGCTCCTGGAGCTCTGGCAGCCTCGGGGCCGTGCCCATTCCCTGGGGAGCCTGGGCAGTGCCCAGCACCCTCTGGGGGAAGAACCTTTCCCTGATCTCCAGCCTGAGCCTGCCCTGGCACAGCTCCAGCCGTTCCCTCGGGTCCTGTACCTATCACAGGGAGCAGAGATCGGAGCTGCCCCTCGGGATGAAGCTGCAGCCCCCAGTGAGTCTCCCCTCAGTCTCCTCTTTTCAAACCGAGTGACTTCAGCCACTCCTCACCTGGTTTTATTCCCCTCTAGACCCTATACCACCCTCGTGGCCCCCTTCTGGTGTCTCTTTAATAGGTTTAGTTCTTTCTTCTATTGTGGTGCCCATAGCTGCCCCCAGAACTCCAGCTGGCATTGTGTCTACTGCCTTTGGTTCGTCAGAGCTGGGCTGACCTGAGCTCTCCTACCTTGGAGCTCACACCTCCCTCCTGCTAAAGCTCAGCCTCACCAGTTCTCATCATTCCGAGGATCTCGGAGGCAAAGTCATGGAGAGGCCGATGCCTGGTCTGAGCACACCTTGTCCAGATGGACCAGGAGTTCCTCAGAGTGCCACATGCTCACAGTGTAATTGCTTCTGGTGTCCCTGTGTGTTCTGGAGCTTCATGGTGTTGCTGTAGAGGGGCCCAGGGCAATGCCAGAAGGTCTGGTCTTCCCAAGCTCAGTTAAAATGGCTGTGTGAGAGCAGAGGGTGTTTCCCTGGATCCCCATCTCCAGGGATACGCTGCCGTGTGTCAGACCAGAACCTGCTGAGGCTCTGTAAGAGCTCACAGGACTGTCCAGCTGAGGAGCACAGTGCCCTGTTAGGACTCTTTCTCTCAGCCCCAGCTGTGATCTTCAGAGCAGGGCAGTCCCAGCCTCTGGGATCAGAGAGCCCTGCTTGGGGATGGAACGGTGCGGGGGAATCATTCTGGGGACAGAGCAGCTCTTTCCGGGAGCTCTCATCAGGCACTGCTCCTTTCTCTTTATTTTGGACTTCACTTGGGTTCCACTTCAGCCTTTTCCTGACGTTCAGTGACTTTCAGCAATCTTGAACTCGTGGTTCTGATCATGGCATTTCTTACTGGATCCACACTTATCCTATTATTTTGCCATACACAAGCACGCTTTCCCGGCTTTGGGGCCAGGTAAGTGCCCCATCCCCCCTGCCAGGACCCCCATCCCACTTCCTCTCATGCTGATGCCACTTTGGCATGACCTCCCACCAGGCTGGAGGTGTCCTTGTTCAGATAACAGAGCTGCATCCAGCTGGGAGGCTCAGAGGCAACACAGCTCAGACCCTGGTGGGAGACACTGATCCTGTTGCTGAAGGATCCAGGGAATGTGAGTCCCGGTGCAAATCACACCTTCTCCCTGCTGAGCAGGCTCCTACTTACAGACTCAGCCTGCTCCCAGGGGATGGGAACGGGAGTCGAGGCATGAAAGCAACCAGGATAGCTGATGTCCTTGTGGTTCTATACTTGAGAATGTTCAGGAACTGAATGGCTCACAGGGACTTTGGAATGGGAGGGATGGGCAGACCTAGCCAGGCACTGCGGAGGTGGGAGCTCCAACAGGAGTCACTAAATATGGAGAAATCACACCTGGTTCATAAAGTCCCCCAGCTGTGACCCGTAGGAAGCTTGGAGTGTGTCCAAGAGAATCCTCCTGTGAGTGTCCTCTCTCCGGGGTTTCCACTGTTGAGCACCACCAGAGACCTCACCAGAAGGACTTTTTCATGACCTTGTGCAGCCACCAGCTCCTTGTGTCCCATGTGGTGGGCTCAGACCCTGGAGAAGATGGGGAAGTCTCAGGCCAGTTCCAAAGGGACCCAGATGATATTCTCTACAATTAGTTCAAGTTTTCCCTTTTAGGAAGATCTATTCCCTCGATTATAATCTTTGACAAATCAAATGGACAATTAACAGCTGTGCATGTCTGTTTTCTGGAAGGAATTTGTTTCCCTGAGGACGGAAGGAAGGTTCCCATTCCCATGGAGTCTTGAATCTGGAGGGTTTTGTTCTTCTGCCCAGAGCTAAAGACAGTTTCTTCTGTTTTGCTTTGTCTGTTCAGCTGAAAGTCCCACCAGAAGGGTTTTGCTGAAGGTCTCAGAATTGAAAACTTAGGTGTCTACACGTCAGTGTCTCAGACAGGTATCTGTGGTTGGGGCCTGAAATTATGAGCCTGAGCCCAGTTAAGAGGGGAGAGCTTTGTCCTCCAAGGAGCCAGCCTTGGCTAAGTCAGCCTTGCCTCTGCAGCTGGCCTGGAGCTGGCCAGAGGAACTCCCTGGGAGCTGATGGGGTCCTGTTGGGGCAGCTGCCCCACTGCCCTGTGCAATGCTGGGGTGGGAGGAGACCCCTGCCAAGAGGGGGGATTTCCATTTTGCTGTGCGGTTCGGAGGTGATGGAGACCATCACAGGTGATGGAGAAGACAGAGAGGCCTGAAGGGGCTGTGGCTGCAAAGTCCATCAGCTTTTGCTGTGACAGAGGAGCTCAAGAGGCTGGAGGCAGCTGCTGTGACAGAGTGAAACTGGAGCCCATATCCCTCCCTCCTGCAATTAAAAAGGCGGAAAAGGGGAAAAGAGCAGCTTCGCTGGTGACCTTTCCCTCCTGCAAATCTCAGCCCGCCTCACTTCATACACCAGCATCAGGAGCAAACAGCCGGGCTGGGACCTGGCAGACCAGTAGTGGCACAGAACTACCCAAGGAGGTTGGCCGTGCCTGTGTGTGTGTGCACACCAGAGTGGCTGCTTTCTTCCAGCCTGCAGGCTGCTCCAGGGAGGGGGAGCGGGCAGGGTTCGCTTGCCAGCTTCTCCTGAGGTCCACTGAGAGGTGTCTGTAGGGCTCATCTCGAAGAATGTCAGAGTGCATGTGCTCCGCGAGACGGCCTTTCAGAAGGCATCAGTCCTGCTGTCACGCAGTGGACCACAAATCGGGAGTGACAGCTGTCTCCGTGTGCACCATCCATCTGTGGCAAATGTGTCAGCTAGCTGAACACTCCCGAGGAAACTGCTACGGAGCCGGGAGAGGAGGAGGAGGAGAGAGAGAGGGGGAGTGAGGGTGAGGGAGAGGGGGGAAAACGCGGCAGCAACAGGGGCCAAGACCAGCAACATGTTAACCCAGCAGGGCCACGGGTCCTGGGTGGCCTTGGAAGAGAGAACAAGGGGCTGCTGTGTGGTGGCATCTTCAGTGCTCGGTGGAGATGCCCATTAAACAGCAGCCCTTTGCTCTCCCAACCCAAGAAGCTCCAAACCATAAACATTAATGATGCCATAAAGCTGTCACACAGTGTGGTGTCACTGGTGCCACAGTGGAGGGAGGAGGACATCTGGGCTTGTCCAAAGCCATGGCTGGAGGTGCAGCAGACCTGGGAGAGGATGCAGCAGTCCCAGCAGCACCCCAGCTGCTGATGCTGCTCAGGACCAAGGAATGGGTTGGGCACTGGGGACAAGGTGGGACAACCTGTCTCTTTTCTGATGGATATCGCCTCTCCCTTTTCTCCTCTCCCCTCCTGTTCTTTCCATCACACTGAATTCTTCATCCTGGCTGAATTTGGTGCTGTGGGACATGACAGCCACAGGAACTGCATTTGTTTTACCATCCTTCTGAAGCAGGTCCATATGGTTAACAGAGAAAGGGCACCTCTTCCCTTGACTCTCTTCACTCATCCCGTTCCAATGTGCTTGAAGAGGGGATTTCCTGGGCTGGAAAAAACTTGATACTTAAAAACCACTCACTTCTTCTTTAGATGATACCCAAAAAGTTCAGTCCCCTCACCTGGCCTGTGTTTTTGGTGCTTTTCCAATAATATCTACTAGTGAGATCCTCTACCATGTGTTTACCATCAGCGTGAAAAATCCTTGGAATTGTTGTACCAACGTTGGGGAGCTACCTACTAAATTATGCACAAACTAGAGTCTTTCCAATGCAAAGCTGCTTGCAGTATTATCCATGTACTCCTGGAGACCAAGGAGTTGGAAGCTCCAGGCCACCAGCCATGGGTGACACACGCTGCTTGTCACCAGCTCAACCCTGAGAGTGAACAACAACCTGAGTCTTTCAGCAGCTGAAAGCCCAGTCTTCATTCTTGGACAAAAACAGTGCGTAGGCACCTTCAGGGCTGTGTGGAAGGGAGAGAGGCTTACCTTGTTCCTGTGGAGGTTGGAGGATAGAATTAAAAAAAGGTGCATAGGAGGTCGAGATCTGGGTCTTTCTCTGCAGATATTTCTGCTTTATGGTCTCAGCTAAATTCCAAATTCCAGCTGACAATGGTAAACCGGGTTGTTTCTGGTCACTGGTGGGGCCACAGGAAAAATTTAATTTCCAGCCTTAAGTTTTCCAGCAGGACACACCCACCGCAGAGACGAACCCCGGCCAACACCCATGTATGGGTTCTGTAATGATAAAACACCAGTTTCCTGCCCCAGATCCCAAACTTGGGCCAGACATCTCCCCAGACCTGGGGGCATTTCCTGGCTCAGAGTGCTGCTGCAAGGGCTGCAAAGTGCTTTGTCCATTCTCCAATATAGAATGAAATGGGATGGGATGGGATGGGATGGGATGGGATGGAATGGTTCAGTTGGAAGAGACCAACAATGACCATCTAGTCCAACTGCAGTCCTTTCAAACATGTAGCATCCGGAGCTGGGAATTACAGCAAGACAAAGCTCTCTTTTCCTCTGAATTCACTGGAGTTGCAAGGAAAACTTTCCAGCAAAAGAGGCATGAAATCCCTGGCACCAGCTAGGACAAGCTGGACATCTCCCTCACTGCCACGGCGCTGCTGAGGAAGTCCCCAAAGCACAGGCAGTGACATTTCCATGTTGGCAGCCCCGTGCAGGGGGCTGGGAGTACTCACGGGAGTGGAGGAGTGGAACCAGTGGGGCAGGGAGGAGGGGGCTGGGAGAGGAGCCCACCAGCTGGGAAAAGGGAGCATCGTGTTGAAGATCAGTGATCTCAACCATTTTTCATGCCAAAAACTCTATGCAGTCAGAGCTAATTACAGTTTAAACCCCAGAATAAGCAATATATCCCTCCTCCCATTGGATTTGAATGATAATCCCTCTAGTAGCGCTTATTTATAACATCACTTAGCACCAAACTGAGCAGTGAACACAGCTAAAACCTTGCCTGGGAGACAGGAACCTGTCAGCCAACAAAGCCAGTGAAAGGTGTTTCCACAAGGAAAACATGGAAAAGACATGCAGGTAATTCCCTGCTGGTTTCCAGCACCCAGGGTGGTTGGAGGGAGAGTTGCACAGAAAACTAAATCAGAAAGTTCAGTGACTGAGTTATCAAAAGCCACATTGGTCTGGCAGAGGTGAGTTCTCTGCTTACGAACAGAGGGGATGAAAGAGTTGAAAATGTGAAGCAATTTATAGGAGGATTAATTCTGTATTTCTTAACCAGCTAAGGACCATTGGGAATCAGGGCAGATGAGTTAAAGTAAGCTGTGGAATAAAAATTATCCCAGAAACGTGGGAAGGCGAGAGCAGAAGCAAATATAGTCCCAGCATCAGCTGTCACGGGTAATAGAGCTGCACAAATCAGGCTCTAAAAGAGTGACTTCCCCGTATCATTAAAATTGCAGCTTCTCCGATTGCCTTGCTGGCACTGGGATGCTGAGCCCTTCATCCCCAGCCCGGGTTTGTTTTGAACATGGACAAACCATCACATTAGGGACAAAGCACATTAGGGAGGCTGGGTGGGAGCAGCGCGATGCTCCTGCTCTTCAGGCGGCTTCCAAATGTGCTCCAAAGAACAGATGTGCAGATCTGTGAGGGGCTTCCAGAACAGCAGCAAGTGGCATCTCAGTTTGGGTGTGGAAACCTGAGGAACAGAGGGGAAGAACGGGCATAGCAGCATTTGAGGGGAAAGTAATTCCAGTAATTCAATAGAGCAAGAGCTGCTCTGATCAATGTGTCTGGGACGCCAAATTGAGCAGAGGTGGCTGAAACAATGATCTGAGTAAGACAAAACTGAAAGCTGAAGTCTCCATTCTGTTAGTGTGGAGCTGCTCTATCTTGTGCCTGTATCAAGCACGTACCCCGAGGTATTTCATATTCAATCTGGGCAACTGAGACCACCAGAGAACATGTACTTGCCCAGAAAATGCAGTAGCAGGATGGGTAAAGAAATGCTCAGGGACTCAGAGAGAGGAGCTCAGAGAGAGGAGCTGGCTTTGCTTTTCTTTTCAGGGATTGATCTCCAAACCTCTCCAGGAGAACAGGAGCTGTGAGAGGCTTTGCACAGGGCCCAGTCAGCACCCTCCCCATCCAGCTCACCTGGTGCATCATCACTTGTGCCATGTCTTCCAAAAGATGAGGCCAGACAGAGAGATTGGGAGCATTTTTACCCATCTGATCTTCTGTTTCATCACTGGAAAATGCTTTCACAGATGTCCTGGTTGCCACAGGTCTTTGGTTGGCAGCATTTCACGGGGACATGTGACTTGCATATCAATAACGCTCCCCTTGGCAGGTCCTTCAACTGCTTGCTCTTCCTTTCTCCTCGAAACTCTCCCAGGATCGAGCTGTGGTCTGTGTTTGGTGGCCTGGCCATTTTCTTGGCAGCTGGGAGAGATTTAAACTGCCAGAGGGCAGGGTTAGATTAGTTATTAGGGAGAAATTCATCCCTGTGAGGGTGGGGAGGCCTTGGCACAGGGTGTCCAGAGAAGCTGTGGCTGCCCCTGGATCCCTGGCAGTGTCCAAGGCCAGGCTGGACGGGGCTTGGAGCAACCTGAGATAGTGGAAGGTGTCCCTGCCATGGCAGGGGGTGGAATGAGATGATCTATAAGGTCCCTTCCAGCCCAAACAATTCCATGATTCTGTGGAGCCACCGGCCTGCAGGACTCTGGCTGCAGACAGAGCCGATCCTGCTGTTTTCCTGTTGGGCTGTTCCCACTGTTTGCACTGAAGAACAGCACTCATGGGCACACTCCTGCCTTGTGGATCTCACCACACCTGCTTTTTTGGGAAAGTGCTTTTCATCAGCCCAGTAAATACCCAGACTCCTTTGAAAACTGATCTCCTTCACCCTGCCTTCCCTCCCCTCTCACAGCTCGGTTTTCTAACAAGGGACCAGGCAGGGGTCTCATCTCCCTTCCTTGCAAAAAATTTCCTTGCTGGATCCCAAAGCCACACGCAGGGCCCTATTCCATGTGCTGATTTCCAGCCCCTCCCAGGGGTTTGTCAATCTCAAAGCCACAAGAGAAGCCAGATGAGGGCTTGCACCTCTGCCACCCGCTCCGTCCAGCCGAGCCAGGAAGCTCCGTGTCACCCGCCAGCTGCAGGCCTGTGCCCCTCGCCCTTCTGCCCCAATCCCAGTTTCCTGGCCACGTCTGGCACCTGCCAGACCCAGGATCTCCACCCAAAACTCCTCCACCCAGCCGACGGCACCACAAATGTGTCCCCGGCCAGCAGCAAGGCAGAAACACACCCGAGCCCCGTGCGCCCAGCACAGCCCCCGCCTCCCGCTGGCCCGCTCGCCGCCCAGCCGGGCCGGGCCCCTGCGATGTCTGGCAGCGACAGGAGCAGAGCTGACCCCGCGCAGGCGGGTCCCGCCCGGGGGCGGCCGTGTCCGCTCGATGCTCGGGTTGCTCTGCGCTGCCTGATGGGCTCCGGCTGCCTTCAAGAGCCATTAACACCAAGGCAGGGAGAGAACAGCAACAACAGGCTCTGGAGTTGTCCTTTCCTGCCTGGGAAAGTCCTCCCTGGGCTGGGGGTGCCAAAGCCTGCAGAAGTCAGGTGCTGGGCAAGAGTGAGGCTCTCACAGCTGAAAAATAAGAACAAAATTAAAAATCAGTGGGAGAAAAATGGCAAAAGCCCCTGCTACCTGTCTGGGATAATTTTACCACCCAGGGAAGAGGAAATCAGGTTCAGAGGCCACGAAAAGTGGTTCTAAAGGATGGAAAAAGCCATGGTGGGAGCAGCTGCTTTCCTGGGTTTACATCCCCATCTCTTCCCACCTCACTTTCGTGCTCTCTGTCCCGTGGCACACCGTATTCACCCGCTTCCCCAGCTCTAATGAGACCTTCCCATTCCTGTCCCCTGTCACATCCTCTGCCTGCAGGACCTGAGGCAGGATCTCCTGGAGCCCTGGTGCTGGTTGGGTGGCCATGCACACACTGGTTGGCCTGGTGGTGCTTCTAGGAGGTCCTGGTGACTTCCCATGGCAGCATTTCCCTGGAAATTTGGGTCTTTTACTGGACTAAGCACAAGAAGCTTCACAAAAATTCTTACCACTTTTCAGATTTTGATTATTTTGTCCAATTCAGCTGAAACGGGGCCAAACACTTTGGGAGGGTGGGGCTGGGACAGCCAGCATGACCGTGTGAACCTCATCCAGCAAGCTACACTCACAGCACTACATTTAAACCAGAAGAGGGACCAGGATAGGCAGGAGCTGGGAGCAGGGAACAGGGATGAACTGGCAGGTGCTGCTGGGCTGCTCACTGGACATCAGCACCTGGCAAAGTCAAGGGCTGCTGGAGCCACATAACGAGGAATTGGAGACGAGTCCATGTCAGTTGACACAAACTGGCTTCCTTCAGCTCCTCTGACACATTTTTGGAGAGGACGAAGCTTGGCCAGTGACAGAACAGCTCTGTGGCCAGTCGCCTTGGAGGTGCTGGTCTGGTACCATGCAGCACACGGATTCAGAAAAGAGGGAAAGATAAAAATAACCTGCTGCACATTGAACAAGCCAGGCCCTGGCTTGGGAACATCTCCCGGGCAGGCAGTCAGCTCTGGCAAGTTGTGTTTGGGTTGTCATCTTCTCCTGCTCCACCACCCCCCTGCTTCTTAAGCTAACATGGGAATCCACTGGAAAATGGCAGAGCTGGAGGCAGCTGGGAAGATGTGAGAGCCACGGGAAGGAAGAGGGCAAGTCCTGCTCTTCTAGTCCTGCACAGAGCCCAGGGTGGACAGCAGGGAAGGAGGCCCTGTGGGAGGGAAATGGTGAGGAAGGTCTGGGTGAGGGGCTGAAGGAGCCCACCTGGGCTGCTCCCAGCACTCAGGAGGGTCGATGGAGACACCAGGGTGTCTGCAGGGTGCTGGGAAGGGTGTGGGGAGCAAAGGGGAGCACTGTGATCCTTCACTGTGACCCACCACAGGTGTTGGAGGCAGAGCCTTGTAACTTCAGGGTAGCAAATGTGTGCAAGACAACAGCAGGAGCCGCAGACCAGAGAGAAATGGAAGGGTGAGCAGCTCTTTCAAGCAGCCAGGGAAGAAAAAATAATCAAAAAAAGCACTTTGGCTAGAAGGTGCTTTACAAAGTATTTATGAGGTGTGCTCGTTAAAAATGGATAAGCTGTGCAGTGAGGCTGCAGAACTCCTGCAAACGCCAGGGATGGGAACTTCTGCTGCCCAAGGAAGGCCAGGAGGAGCGAGCCTGTGCTCAGGGAAGCAGCGCGGACATCACTGCTGTGCAGCCACGCTGGGTTGCAGGACCTGCACAGGTCCCGTTGCTCTGCTTTTTTTTTTGTTCAGGATCCAGACTGAAAGGGATCTCTACCCCTCATCTTCTGCCTCCTTTCTGCAGGAGCTGGAGTAGCTCCTGGTACCGGGCTTGTGTCCCACACATTTGAGGGGCTACTGCATCCAGGCTGAACCCACCAGCAGCTTTGCAAAGCTGGCTGCTCTCTGCAGGGAAAAGGAATAGGCTTGGCCGCAAAGTGGAGGAGCATAGGGCACCCTCCGTCTTCAGCAGCAAAATGCTCCTGGCCAGAACTGACCGTAAGTTGGACCGGCCAAGAATAGCAAAGCAAAGGTACAGCGTGCTTGGATGCAGCTCTGGAGGTGGCAGATGAAGAGAGGAGAGTTTTGCAGTTGCAGGGCGTGGGTGAGGGATCGCAGCCAGGTGGGAGCGGTGTGCTGGGTCAGCGCGGCGAGGGTGAATTCTGCCGCGCTGTGTGGAGACCTGCCCGCTCCAGCACCTGCACGCCCCGGGTCCCCGGCAGCCAGATCCATCTCCACCGTGTCCGTCCTCCCCGGAACGATCCCAGCCCGCCGCGCTCCGCGGCTCCCGGCGCTGCGACAGCCGCGTCCCATCGGCGCGGGCAGCGCGACGCGAAGTGATGGGGAACAGCTGCTCGGTGCAACGCGACCTCCCTCGGGCCGGGTCCCCCCGCTCGCAGCACCCGGCGGGGCGTGAGAAAAAGAGCAGCGCTGTCAGGGCCCATCAGCGCTGACGGGCACGGGGGGAGCGGCGGCGGCTGGGGGGAGGCAGGGCTGGAGGGGAGGGTCGTGGCTCCTCGTCACGCGTGAGGCTGGGACAGAGTCCCTGAGGGCAGGGGACATGCCCCGGGTTTGTGTTTCCCGCAGCGGTGCCTCCTCTGGTGCTTGGGTAAGAGGTAAGACAAGAGTGGCTTGGAGGAGGAGGAGGAGGTGGAGGTGAGGCAAAGCCAGCAGGGTCTGCGTCCCCGGGAGTGTGGGATGGGCAGCAGCTTGGCTTGCATGGATGCTTCTCTCCTGGTGCCAACCACAAGACCCCAAAATCCACGTCTCTCCCGGACAGCTGGGCTCCTTGCAAGGCTGGGTCAGAACCCTCGCGGTGTCCCGCTGCCATGCGGCACGGACAGACCATTCCCCTCTGCTTCTCATTCAAACCACCTGCTTTGTCTGGGCCAAGGGCTCCAGAAGAAAAGATGCTCTCAGCTGTAAGAAGCCAAGCACGCCAGTCGGCAAATTCGCTAAAGGCGCGGCTCAGCCTCCTAGCAACCCCAGGGAGGAAAAGAAGCAAAAACCCCGTCTCAGTGGGTGAGATCCTCCCTCTTGCCCTCAGCTCAGTGTCAGTGCTGTGACAGCGCGGGGGAGGGCAGCCAGAGTCTGGGGACAGCAACAGATGGGAACGGCTCTCTGCAGCTGCGAGCCAGAGCTGGGGCTGGTTTGCTGCAACTGGAGCTGAGCTGGGCTGCTCAGAGCATCCCCGCAGCATCCTCGTCCCTTGGAAAAGCCACACGAAAAATGCCTGCAGGAGCCAACACAGTGGAAGTGCAGCCGTGGAGCTGGGGGTGATGGGCTGTGGGATTGTCCTGTAACTGCCACAGGAACCTGGTCACTCCTGCTCCCTGCAGGCAAGGTCCTGTGCTGGGGCACTGCCAGTTGAAATGATCCCCAGAAAATGGCCTTTTCTGCAGGGACTTGTGGTGAGGAGCAAGAGCTGCCGCTCTGGGAGATGTTGAGACAAGGGAAAGAAGGTTCTTCTGTCCCATATCAGATCTTCTCCATAAAAGATTCACAAAATCATAGAGTAGCTTGGGTTGGAAGGGACCTTAAAGGTCTTCTAGTTCCAACTGCCTTTTCCAAGGGTCTTCTCTCAGCTACACATGGAAACGGTTCCCTGGCCAAAATTCCCAGGTCACACCCATGTCAGACAACTCCCCAAAACACTCCAAATCTTCTCTGAGGATCCTGGAGTCCTTATCATGTCTTTACTCAGGCAAATGTTCACCCGTCACTGGCATGGGATAAAATGTAGACCCCAAACAATGTCCCACAAACATCACCTCTGTAAGAGCAAAACAAACAGCAGAGACCTGCTGCTTGCCTTCCTCAGCAAAATCCAGGGCAGCAACAAGGTCCTGCTCCATGAGGCTCTACCCAGGGGGGCTCAGCACCCTGGGGGCAGCAGCTCAGAGCAGAAACCTGCTCCTGTATTTGGTGAGTCACTGCTGCTGTGGTTGTGGAATGGGATGTGGGGTCTGGTTGAGTCTGGCCAAGACTGGACAGAAATTACTTGTAGAGACCCTGCAGCCAAGCCATGAGCATTCTGTGCAATCTCACTCGGGACCACAATTTCCATGGAAATGTGGAAAGCTGAGGCTTCCCCACATCTTTGTCTACCTGCTCCATCTTTATTGTGAATCTTTTCACCATCCTAAAGGGTGAAACCTCGTTGACTTGGCCCGTGACAGCCCAGCTTGTAGAGGTGGGTTTGATGATCTGGAGACCTGAGCTACACAGAGATCCTGACCCTTTTCCTTCAGGCCTCTGAAGTGCCTTCAGGCGAGCAAGAACCTTCAGTCAGTAGAAAGGCTGGATTGAAACTAATTGCCCCAAAAGAGAAAAGCTTCACATCCCATCCCCAGGCCCCCAGGCCTTTAGGATTTCTATGGGCAGCATGAAATTAGTAAATTGCTATTTGTGTGATTCCCTAGACCCTTGCCCATAGGACATTTTTGCTCTGTCATATAATGTCAACTGCAGGCTTTGGATGTTCAGAGAGTCATAAGTAACCAGA
Source organism: Lycocorax pyrrhopterus obiensis (assembly GCA_014706295.1). Classification (NCBI taxonomy): domain Eukaryota; kingdom Metazoa; phylum Chordata; class Aves; order Passeriformes; family Paradisaeidae; genus Lycocorax; species Lycocorax pyrrhopterus. The sequence goes on along the minus strand of JACSVZ010000012.1, from coordinate 15,517,180 downwards.
AGAAGGAAGGCGAAATGTAACGTGGTCCCTCGGAGAGCTGCAGGCTCCCCAGAGCCTCTCTGGGAATGCGGCATTCACACGCAGAGCTGAGGCAACCACTGACCCCTCTTCAGCTGAGCACATCCATTTCCTCCCACTTGCTTATTGCTGGGGAAAGAAGTCATTGTTAACAGCCAAAATTGATTTTTAAAAAAAAATTATAATGAATGGATGGATTTCATGGCAAAAGAGATCTCTGCTGGTTCTGGTCCTTGGTGCTCTTTGGTCCTCGTTTGTCTCCTTTAGGTGACCCCACTGAGGTGCAATCTGAGTGTTTCTGTTACTGGTCAGTGCTGAATTTGGTGGTTCCTCTGTGGACACAAATAATCATTCACACCAGAGAAACTGGGACAGACAACCCTCCCTGGAAACAGTTGCTGGCAGCAGCACCAGGCTCGGGGCTGCTCCTTGCCCTGGCCACAGACAGGGAAAATGCTGGGTACACCAGAAAGCTGCACCTCCTCCCACCTTCAGACATGGAACTGTAGAGTATCTCCAGCTGGGAGGGACCCATAAAGATCATCCAGTGCAACTCCCTGCTCCTCGCAGGACCACCTAGAGCTAAACCATGGACCGTGAGTAACATCCAGGCATCTGAAATTGGGTAAAATGAATTTTGCTCTTGCTCTGAAGCTAACTTGTCCCCCAAAGTTCTTACCAGGTACTTTTGTTCCAGGTAGGTCACTGTCTCACCCACCATCACATCCAGCACCTGCAGAAAGGAGACCTGAGATGTGAAGCTCAAAAGATGGAGGACTAACATAAAATCGTGGAATTGTATGGGATTCTCTTGACCACGAGATGCTGCTGGGGAAACCTTGTTTGAAAGGCTGAAAGCTCTCTCCGGACACCTCTCCCTGGTTTTGTTTCAGAACAATTCAAAACAAAATCTGGAACGCCCTCAGCAGCTCCTCTGGCTCCAGAGAACGGCCAGAGGGATAAGCAGACCCTTAACCATTAACCGTGATGTGTTGCTGCACTCCTGGTGTTTGCTCAGGTGCTGCAGCCACGGCACCTTTTTCTCTCTGATATGGTGGTGTCAGAGAAAAGGGAATGATGGAGTGGACACACACCCTGCAGAGGAGATCTCGTAGAATCACAGAATCATTTAGGCTGGAAAAGCCCCCTGAGATCATTGAGTGCCACCACTAACCCAGCACTGACCATGTCCCCAAGTGCCACATCTACATGGCTTTTAGTCCCTCCAGCGATGGGGACTCACCACTGCCCTGGGAAGGCTGGTCCAGTGTTTTGTGAAGAGCAGCTGATGCCAACCCTTGCTCTGGGCTGTGTCCCACTGCAGAGCAGCAGAGGCAGCTCCGGATGACCTGTGAACAGCACAGGGTGACGGAGGTGGGAATGGGCTCCAGGATGCTGCAGGAGGGGTTTTGTCCCAGAATGGAGAAGCAGAGGGTGAAGAACAGCAGGAGGAGATACTGAAGGCAAGGGAGGCAGGTGATGTTCTCTCATGAACTGCTCTCCCAGGTCCAGCCTTGCACTTGTGCATGTTAAACCTTCTGCCTGGTTTCTGGATCCTGAAGGCCAGCAGGAGGGGGTTTCCAGGTTATCATCCTGGGCAGCTGGGCAGTCGGACAGTTCTCCAGCTGAACTAGAGGAGTGCTGCTGTGTTTTCCCAGAAATCATGAGAACAGTCTGATAAGAGACTCACCTCTTGGCCTTCAAGCAGCAGACTCCATCCCCAGTGCCCCACCACTGCCACCCCCACCACCCATCCCGTTTGGCCTGGAAGAGGGTGGGGAGCTCTCTGGTTCATTGATCCCATCTCTCCAAGGCACAGGAGGTGCCTCGGCACCGTCAGCGTGGCCAGTTGTTGTCATTGCTGATTTCTGTGCTCTCCTGCCTCTTTCTCCCTGACTGGTTTGGTGGCCCTGTCATTACCAGGTTTCTCCAGCTGCCTGTCAGGGTCCTACTGGCCTCAGTGTTGCCTCAGGCTCCTGGATAACAAACAAGGCACAGAAGAGTCCTTGGGCTTCCACGGCCTTAATTAGCTGGTGTCATTTTAGGGATGTGTGTCCTGCTGGAGACACAGACAGCTCAGGAGGCATCTTTAAATGCATCCAATTAGAGGGGGCTTCAGAGACGAGCAGGCAGCTCCTGAGCACAGGGGCTGCTGTAAGACCTCATGTCCTCACTGGAGGCTGGAGGTGAGTTGTTCTCCCCCTGGCAAACACCAGTCTCTCCTCGGTGGGACCTGTCACTGCTGTGGCCCTGGTGGCATTCACAGCGTCCTGCCTGGTTTTTCTCCAAGAAACCTGCCAGCCAATCCTGTCATACTCAAAGATTGGGTGGATGTTGGCATAAAATCAGTCAGTTGTTCCGGTTTTCAGCAGCCCTGGATCTCCAAGGGAGCTGCTGTCCGGTGTCTTTGGACACAGCACAACTCCCCTGTCCCTTCCCCACTGCCAGGTTCTGCTGTGTGTGACAGGCTGATGTGCCAGTTCTCAGCATGACCACAGTCAAGGAGTTGGACTTGATGATCCTTGTCCTGAGTTGGTCCCTTCCAGCTCAGGATATTCTATGATTCTTTGACAATCTGTGGCTGAGATGCAGCCCAAGGAGATCCTTTATTCCTAAGGATGGCTCCTCAGCAAGTCTAAGGAGGCACATTCATGGACACATGAATTCCTCTGCAGGCTGTGACTGAGGAGTGCCACCACAATCACCCCCTCACCACTCCAATGAGCTTGTGCCCAACAGGATCCACAAGGAGAAGCCACCCTGAGGTGCCACTGAGAGGCAGTGGCTTGGTGACTTCACACGGAACCTCCACTGGCATGGAAGTGACCTGAGCTACCTTGAAATCAAATGAGAGGCCAATGGAGTGAGGATGTGAATCACAGAACCACACAAAGGTTTGGGTTGGAAAGGACCTTTAAAACCCATCCAGTTCCACCCCTCCCTGCAAGGGGTAGGGACATCTTCCACTAGACCAGGCTCCTTCAAGCCCCCTCCAACTTGGCCTTGAACACTTCCAAGGACGGGGCAGCCACAGCTTCTCTGGGCACCCTGTGCCAGGGCCTCTCCATCCTTATTGCAAAAAACCTTATTTATATCCTACCTAAATCCCCCCTCTTTCAATTCAAAACCATCACCCTTCATCCTATCACATCAGGCCCTGCTAAAAGGCTCATCTCTGTACCGTGAGTGTTATGGGATGTTTTCTGGGATGTGTTTGTTCTTTAACATCTGCACACAGCTGTTTGCAAAGCCCTCATGGGGAACTCTGCATTCCAGTCAACCATGAACATCTCCAGCCAAACACGAACACTCTCAGACTGCCAGAGCCTTCCTGTACAAGGTGAGCTCATCCCTTCTCCCTGCCCACATCCTGGCAATGACAGGTCACCTCTGGCACCTGCCTTTCCCCCAGGGAGGTCCCTTGGCGTCCCCATCCTCCCCTCCTGCCCCAAGCCTCACTGCTGCTCAGGTAGCAGCACCCACCACCATCCTTTCAGCCTCCACCTTTGCTCCCTCAGCCTCTTCAGCAGCTGGCAGCTGGGTCAATCCCCTCACCAGGGCTCAAAAATTATTAAATTGATTAAAACCTCATGGAAGCAGGGTCCCCATCCCAGCCCCAGTCCCGGACGTGGTGCTGAGGAGTCTGGGCTCTGCTGTGGCCGGGCTCGGTGGCAGAGGCTGCCCAGCTCTGGCCTCTCAAAGAGTTAACGCCGAGCAGCACCATTAATATTCTCACTGATAACCCCAAATACCAGCCCTGCACGGCTGTCGCTTTCATTAGCGCCGGGAAAATGAGCCCTTCAAAATAGGACAGGCGGCTGGGGGGGGGGGCGTGGGGAGGAGGGCTCTGGGGCCAAACATGCGATTTTCCGTGCGATTGACGGATATTAAACCGCCTTCCAGTGACGTCAGGGGTCGCTTGGGTGATGGCGAAGGATTCCCCAGCCCCCCTCGGCCCCGAGCCCCTCAGCCCTCCCCGAGTGGGTGCCCCCCGCCCCGGTGCTGCCGAGAGCCCCGGCACCGGGTGCCGCGCTGGCCGTGGCCCCGAGCGCCGCGTTCGGGAGGTGTGCGGGCGGCTGTCACATCGCATCAGCTCCCAGCCCCGGCGCGGTGACTCGATTAAGGTCCTTTGCCGCAGAACCGGTTAAAGAGTCAGCGATTCACTCAACCGGCTGGGCAGAGCCAGGGGTGGCCGGGCACCGCCGGGCACGGGGACCTCCCAGGGATGGGGAAGGGCGGGGAGACGGGGTCTGGGGATTTTTCCTTTTCAGATGTGGAAGGTTAGCGAGAACCTTGCTCGGTGAGTGCAAAAGTTCATCTTCCACGTAACCTGTCGAGGAGGTGCAGTGCCCGCTGCACCTCAGCCCTCCTAAATTTTGCTTTACCACGTGTGCTCCCAACAAATCCGAGCCCTAGGGGCACTGGGAAAGGACGGCTCAGGCAGGGGCCGGATCCATTCTGCTCTCCACCACAGCCTTCAATGGGATCCCCGGGGAAGTTGCCAGGGCATGGACTGGTTGTGTCTCCCAGTGTTTTGGCTGCAGTTGTCCAGCTCCTTTGGGATGCTGCTGTGGCCAGGGAGAGGGATCTGATGAGATGGGGAAACTGAGGCAGGGGCCAGGTGCTTGAGCTGTCCAAAGACATAATGGATGGATGGGGTTTAGGGCTGAGGTTGTGATGCTGTTGGCACCAGAGGAGTCACAGAAGGAGCGGCTGCAGCAATGAAAAGCACAGCCTGTGGCTGGGTAGAGGCTGCTGGGGCACTCTGGGAGGACCACACCAATTTGTGGCACCGTATCCCCAGCCAGATGCCACAGTCCATAGTGAGAAACAAGCCTTGCAAGATGCAGAGTGTGTGCCAAGGCCCCTCAAAGAGTCAGAACAGTCTGGAAGGGACCTCAAAGCCCATCTCATTCCACTCCCTGCCATGGGCAGGGATACCTTCCCTAGACCAGGTTGCTCCAAGCCCTGTCCAACCTGGCCTTGGACACTTCCAGGGATGGGGCAGCTGCAACTTCATCCTTCTCTTCCTAAATGAAGGCACTGAAGCAGCTTATGTTCAAGCCAGGCATTAACTGGGAAATGAAGATCCACTTTGACCCATGCCCAGGGAGGGTGATGACCAAGACAAACCTGCCCCTGACCCAGAGACAACTCTGAGAGTACCAGGAGCCAGTCATGATTCAAGGTTTCTGGTCTACACAGTCCTGGAGGACCCTGCCATGGGTGCTTGTACAGGGACTGTAGCAGAGCTCCATCCCATTTTGTACGGACCTTGTGGTCCTGGGGCTGTCCGGGCACAGAGCTGCCCCCCTGTCAGGCCCCAGCCTGCTCCAGCCGGGCAGAAGGGTGCCCTGGAGAAGGGTGCCCCCTTTTGTGCCCTGCACGTGCCAGGGTGACAGCACATTCCTCGGCCCATGGTGCTCCCCCTGCACGGCACCAGCTGCGTCCCCACAGAGCCTCAGCACTCCTGGGACTGGAAGGGCCTCTGGAGATGTTCTGGTCCAGCCCCCTGCTCACAGCCTGCCCCCTCCCTGACCTTTGGGGTGCCCTGTTGAGCTTGTCTTCTAATCTGCCCAGGCGGCGGCTGTCCCCAGAGGTCTCCTGGCACCCAGGCATGGGATCTAGCATGGGACAACTGCAGCAGCATCCTGTGAAGAGGGACAGGGATGTCCTCACCTGGCTACAGCGCAGCTGGGGGTCACTGGTGGAGAAGAGGCACTACCACCAAAGCCAACAGCAGGGTGGCACAGCTGAGAGAAGAGGGGCTGCATCTCTCTCCCCACCTCTGCAGCTTTCAGGCCGATGTCCCTGGTGCTGGGAGGGACCAAACCTGGGGCCGAGGAAGCCACATCCCGGTGTGTCACACACGTGGGGCCGGGGAGGCTGTGCCGGGCTCAGCGCTCGCCGCGGAGCAGGCGGCAGCCTGTGTGACAAGCCAGACCAGCATGGTGGATGGCAGTAATTATCGTGCCGCCCACAGCTGAAGGGGAGCATATGGTAAGGAAAAGGAAACTAACTTGTATTTTTCCGCACCCCCGGGCTCAGCCTTTCTGGGGCTGTCACAGTCGATTTGTGCTGCCTGAGCTGTTTCGCCCCGGCCGCCTCTGCATCCGGCAGCTCCCTCGCAGGCAGCGGCGGGGCTGGTGCTCGGCGCCCGCTGCTCCCGCAGCCCCTCGTGCCGGGGACGCGGCCGGCGGCTCCGCGGGGTGCGACAGCCACGGTCCCGCTCCCTGCCCCTGCTGGGACACGGCCGGCGCGGTGCCGGGGCGGCGGCGGGAGCTGGATGTGCCAGAGGTGCTGCCATGGATGCGTTTGGAGCCATGGGGTTGACGGGGCACCTTGGGATGCAGAAGCCCTGAGGAACCCTGGACAGAGCCGGACACCTACCCCAGCAGGGGGCTGGGTTTGGGGCTGTCCATCATCTCTGAGCTGTCTCTGCTTTCCAACCACACCAGGCCTTCCTGAAGGTGGGTTATTCCCCACGGGAGCTCCCAGGCAGCCCCTAAAAGCCACCACAAGTCCTGTACAGAGCCCTCCCTGAGCCACTGCGTGTGCCACAGGCAGCCATTTGTAGGGTCCTGGAATGGTTTTAGTTGGAAAGGACCTCAAAGAACATCCAGTCTCCCCCCTGCCATGGGCAGGGACACCTTCCACTATCCCAGGCTGCTCCAAACCCCGTCCAACCCGGCCTTGGACATTTCCAGGGATCCAGGGGCAGCCACAGCTTCTCTGGGCATCCTGTGCCAGGGCCTCCCCACCCTCCCAGGGATGAATTTTTCCCTACTATCCATTCTAACCCTGCCCTCAGAGTATCTCCATTGCACTGACACCCTGGCACGATGTGGCCTCTCAGGTGGCCCCAAGGTGGCCAGGATCTGGCTGAGAGGGAAAGCTGCTGCCTCACTCCATAGCTCTTTCCCAGACCGTCCTCTGTCCAAATCCTCTTGCCAAAAGCGAGCCAGGAAGAGGTAGATGCAGCAGGCAGCTGTCCCTGTTGGAAGCACGGTGTTTTCCATGCCAGTTCATGGCCAGTGGGGATTTCTTGGGTATGGGAAGAAGTGGGATCTCTCCACGGAGCTGCCAACAGACGTTGAGGTGGGCGAATCCTGCTGGTATTGGCGTTGTTGTGACAAGGAGGGTCCGATGCTGGAGCTGAGCTCCTTCAAGGGTCGTGATCCCCTCCGTGGTGCAGGGCTGCGTAGGCACCACCTGGGCATCCTTGTCAGCATCACCACAGACTGATTCATCTGCCAGCTGGGCATGGATTCACCTCTAGAAGGCAAACTTCCATTTTTCATTGAGAAAGGGGAAGTGGGAGTTTCCAGTTCCTTTCCAGACCTGCTGCCAAGGGGCTCCTGGAAGAGGCTGGACCAAGACACTGTTTCTATGCAGTGGGATATAAAACCGGTTTTCTCACAATTGCGGGTGTCTCACTGGTACAGGGTAACATCTCGGGGGTCGGGTTTGGGTATAGAATCTCTGAAAACAGCGCTGAGCCTTGTGGGAGGTGGGGACCAGGGTCTGGCTCGTTTGAGACCTCAGCTCAGAACTCTTCAGGATGAGACACCAAATCTGGTCACCCAGGCACCCTGCTTGACCCAAAGAGGGAAGATTTTGCAGGGGTCTGCTTCACACAGGTGGTTGCTGGTCACAGGATGCAACACCAGCATCCCCAGCATCTGGGGAAGGTTATTTCTTTAGGAGTAAACCAAATGAGCAGGAGAGCTCAGCCCCTCACAAAGCCCTCAGGAAACACCAATAGAAAGGACGGACACAAAGAGAAGAGGGCTGCACCCCTGTGCCCTGAAGCTGCCCTTCTCACAGCCAGGGTCACCTTCCTGGGCTTGTTTCCAGCCCCTGGCAGCCGCACAGCCCGGAGAACAGGGCTGGGGAGAGCAGGGCTGGGGACAGCAGCCACCGATGGAGCTCCTTCCCCTGCTCCGGGAGGTGCCCAGCTCCATCCAGCTCCATCCTGGGCCAACCGGCTGCAGTGCCTGCACGCCAGAGGAGGGTGGCACGGGCAGAGGCTGCTGGTTTTTAGCACACGGCCCGGAGAGCCGCTGACCCCCGGGCACGGCGCGGGGCCCATCTGCCGCGCCAGCCTCTGGCCCAGGGACAGCTTGCACGCCATGGTCCTGAGCATTGCTCAACGCCGGGGCCGCGGCCCCCGGGCACGGCCAGCTCTGGATGCTCCCTCCACAGCCGGTGCCCCCAGCCCCTCCAGCAGCTCTGGGCCCCCCCATCTGACCAACACCCCAGGGGCACAGATGGAGAAGTGAAAGGAGGCTGTGCAGCCCCTTGGCTCATCGATAACCCGGGGTGGAGGGATTATGACGTGCACAGAGAATGGGAGCATCAATTAGTTTCTCTCTAATGGCAGGAGGAGGATGGGGGCTCTTGAGGGGGTGGGGGGCATCCTGAAACACAGAGCTGAATTCCCAGGCTGGAGGAGCCGAAGGATGCGGCCGTGGTGCAGGGAACCCTTTCCATGTCTATGTTCCCTCCTCGTCCTGGGTCCCTTGGGTTTGCCTGTAGGACCCCAAAAGCGTAATCTCCCACCCCTGGACTCCCCACCCACCCCAAAAGCCCTTTTTTGGGGAAAATTTGATTTGAGTGGAAAAAACACCAAACCCGAGCTTAACTCCTCCAGCCAGGGCTGAGTGAACGGGAGCAGTGGGGTGGGCTAGGAAGGAGAAGACCCCCGGGAAGCTGCGGCTCGGTGCCTCCTCCCCCTGCGGGTCTCTGACCTCCCGTTTGCCTGTCAAGAGCGAGCTCCGCCACCGAAACACCCCCTGTCAAATTAGTGAGTCAGAAGACGTAAGAGAGACCACCGCTGCTAATTTGTACATTAACTGGTTCTGACAGAAATATTTCACAAGTGAAAAAACAGAAAATGTGCCTCAAGACAATGTGCAACTTCCGTACCAGCAAACTTCTGCTTAACTGTGCGGTGCCCAAGGAGGGGGGACCCCCCGCCCCGCCGCGCCCCGCCGGGAGCAGCGCGATGGGTTTAGCCTCGGGAGATGCTCCTGGAAGGCTGGATCAGGCCCTGAGCAGTGGGAGTGGGGCAGGCGGCCGCAGATTCCCCAAAATAGGAGGGTGAGAAGGGAGGGCAGGGGGTCCTGGCACCGTTCCCCATCGGGAAAAGGGAAAGAGACTGACAGGGTGGAAGGGGCTTGGTGAGACCCCCCTCCTCGCCCCACCATAGAGGGGTGCTGCCCCTCCACAGCACCCCTCTATCACCCACCCTGCTTCCAGCAGCTGCCGACATCGGGGTCTGCTGCTTTTTGCCCCCAGCCCAGGATACGACCTGCTGGGGCTGTCCCCGTTGTCACCGTGTGGGACAAAGCCGTGGGTCACAAGCTATGGCCACTCTGCCGGGAAAATCCAGGGGTGCAGGCAGCTGCCAGCTGTGCCCACCCCAGCCCCACCGTGCCCACGGGAGAGCAGCAGGGAGCAGACCCTGCCCGGGACCCACGGGAACCCTGAGCCACCGCAGCACCGCCAGCTCCTTGTCACCACAAGCGGCCGTGGCCAAAGCCGGTGGCCAAAGCTGGTGGCCGAGCCCCTCTGCCGAGCCCCCGGGCAGCAGAACCCCATGGAGAGGAAGCAGGAACGAGGCGGCTGCCGGGGGCCGGGGCTGCCCTGTGGCCCCTCGCGGTGGCCTCACGCCCTGCCCGGGCCCGTCCCCCCCCCGCGGGGCTGGCACCGGTGCGTGTCGGGGCGCGGGTGGGAGCAGGTCCTCGGGCCAGCAGCATCGAGCACATGATCTGTTGTGGCAGGTTCCCTGCAGCCTGGAGCCAGCCCCGAGCGAGCGCTGGTGATGGCTTTAATTGCTTTCAGATTCGATAGCCCAGCCCGTGACAGCCCGGGCGGCGCGGCCTCAGCTGTGCCGGCCCGGACCCTGCGCGGCCCCGCGCCCGCTGCCCTCGGATGGAGAGCCCTGGAGGAGGAGGAGGAGGAGGAGGAGGAGGAGGAGGAGGAGAGGAGCCGTCCTGGGATGGGATCTTCCTCTTCATCCCGGCAAAGCCTTCTCCTTCCTCACGTCTGTCTGGGTGACCCCCTGAGCCTCGTCCCTGAGGAGACCCAGCCGAGGGACAGCGTGGCACCCCAGGATGCCATGGCAGCCCTGCTGTGAAGCCACCCGGCCATGTGCCACCGTGACCCCCAGGTGAGCACCCCAGAGCAGCTCCACCCCCGCCCTTAGGGTGCAGCTCTGCCGTATCCCCGTTGGGAGGTGGGGGGCGGGGATGTTGGACGGCTCTGCTCACCCATCAGAGCTGCGGACGGGGGAGGTGGAGGGTCCGTGGTGCCATTGGGGCACAGGCTGGTCCTCTCTGGTGGCTGCTTGTGCCCTCCCAAACTGCAGGGCTGTGTCGGGGGACTGGGGACTGCTCTATAGGTAGTCTGGGCCTGACCCAGATCTCGCGGGGTTTCTCCCCCATCCGAAGGGGGAAGAAACTGACCCCAAGCATCAGGTCCCCACCCCACTGGGTGGTGGCTGTGGGGGGAGCTGAGGATCTCCGGGGTGGGAGGATAAAGGGCTGCTCACCACCTGCAGTGGCACCCGTGGGCTGGCCCTGACCCACTGGTGCCTGTGCCTGCGCCTGCATCCTCCTCCTCCTCTTTGCCGGTGCTGCCGTGGTCCGAGGTACCTCCCCCGGCTCCAGCCCAGCCCAGGTGGGTGCAGGCAGCTGCAGGATCCGTAATGTTTCCCTGCCAGGCACTGGAGTGCGCGCGAGGGAAGCAGGATGGGCACCCTGGAACCCAGAGCTCACCCATGCACGCACGGCCCGCAGCAAGGCGGGGGGTGCCAGCCTGAGCCTTCCTCCTGGCACACGGTGGCAGTGATGACCGTGCCATGTGTCCTTCCTGAGTGCCACCAGCCGGGAGCCCTGGCCCCAGCGGCGCCCGCTCCCCCCGGGGGTGCCGGGCTGGGGATGAGGATGGGGCTGCCTGCAAGGAACCCCAGTCCCTGTGCCTGCAGGCTGGGCAGCAGCAGCGGCTGGTGCCGGTGAAGGTGAAGGCTCCTCCGTGACTCGCCAGCTCCTGGCAGAGCGCGGGACGCAGCGGAGGATGAGGAGGGGGCCGCTCGCATCCCGATCCATTATTGCGGGCAGCGCCGGCGGGCGCCCGGGGCAGGGGCTGCATTATTGACGAAGGGGAAGGCAGGCCAGAGCGCAAGCAGGGACCCTCCTGCAGGGCTCAGCCCCGGGCAAAGCACTTCGCCTGCGCCGCAGAGCCGCAGAGCTGCCGGGCCTGGCCCGGGGCAGCGGCCGCAGCCGCCGCCGCCACCCACCGCAGCCTGGTCCTGCGGCCGCAGAGCATCCCCCGTGCCCGGGCCGGTGCTGGGCTCAGGGCACCCATCGGCACCCTCGGGGAGGGTGATAGAGGTGGGCAACAGCACCCTTGCGATGCTCACGCTGGCAGTGGTGCTGCAGCTCTGCCCCTCTCAACCCAGCGCAGCGCTGGTGCTGCTCTTTTTTAAGCTTCCCTCTGTCTCCAGGCGGAGATTTGTGGCGTAAAATGCACAATATGTTCTATCTGCCCTGTGGGAGCCATAAAATATTCACCAGCAGCTCCCATTATAGTCAGAGTGAATCACAGAGAGCGCTCGAGCCCTCGCTCCCTGACGTGCCCCCTCCCCGAGCAGCCCCGGCGCAGCCGCGGGGTCCCGGCGGTGCCAGGGCCTGACGAGCGGCCAGAGCCCGGCCGGATCCCAGGGCAAGGACCCACATTCCCACCTCTGCCCCCAGGAGGTATTTCCCCGGGCTCAGCAGGTCAAGGGGTGGTGACCGTGCTGATGAGATGGCGACTGCCTTAGAGAATCCCAGACTGGTTCGGGAAGGAAGGGATCTTAAAGCCCATCCCGTTCCACTCCCTGCCATGGGCAGGAACACCTTCCACTGTCCCAGGTTGCTCCAAGCCCTGTCCAACCTGGCCTTGGACAATTCCAGGGATGGGGAGTCCACAGCTTCTCTGGACACCTGTGCCAGGGCCTCCTCACACTTCACCTTCACATTCCCGAGCACCCTCGAGTGTGCCCAGGGAGGAACAGCCCTGGCCCTACGGGTGGAGGGGACCAGCGAGACGGCAGCAGCAGTGGGGTGGGCTCACATGGCCCTGGCAGCCTGCCCTGCTCACGCTGTCCCACCAGATGAACTGGCGTGTGGACATCCCTGGGGTGACTCGTGCTGTCATTTTTGCAGCCACAGCCCCTCGGGTGAGGTGTCACAGCCGTGCCAGGGCAGTGGGACAGCCCCTGCCCGCTCCCTGCCCCAGCTGTCACACCTGTGCCTCTGCTCTTCATGCGGCTCGGTACCACAGCACTTCTCCTCCATCTCCCCTCCACAGTGTCCTGCTGTCCATCCTTCCCTTCCGTCCATCCATCCCTTGACTCGCTGCTGCCTCTGCCCATCCCCATCTCTCCCTTCAGACCTCAGGCTTAAGACTGACAGAGCCAAGGGATGACAAATTTCCTGACGAAGCAACACCCTCCTCCAGAGCTGATGTGTCAAACACAATTCTATCTTTTGCCACACAATTATTTGTAATTATAAAGCAGTTAATGCTGCCTCAGCCCTCGGGAATTGGGCACAATTAGGGCTGGATTTCACCTCCACCCCTTCCACAGCTACACTGCAGCTCTCAGCCGGGCCCGTGATGCTGGGGGTGTTCTGAGGGCTCCCGAAGTGTCCAGACAGGATCATTGCCCTCCACTGCCATCCACGTGCCTGCTCCTGCGAGATGGTGTCCCCTCCACCCCCCAGCCCACGCGAGTGTCCCCGGCTGCACCGGGCACTGCCGTGCCAAGCTCCTGGCACGGCAGGAGTTGCTCCCAGTGCGTTGGCAGGCGCGGGGCTCACCAGGACGTGGCTCCAGAGAGCCGTGGCCTTGGGAAGGCAGGACACGATCACCCACCCGGGCTGGTCATCACGACAAGAGCCACCACCAGGTCACTGAGATGTCCCAGCGTGTCCTTGGCACTGAGCAGCGCAGAGCGGGGCGGGGGGCACTCGTGGTGGCCCCACAACCCACCGGGATCGCCAGGAGGCAGCAGCGAGGGGCTGCACGGCCGCGAGGGTTAAACCCGGCTCCTCTCCCTGAACAGACTGAGGCAGAGGAGGGAGCGTGGCAGTGCCCTCCCCGCCAAAATTAACTCTCCATCTGTTTCTCCCTGGCTGAGGCTGATGGCTTGTGACAGGGCCTCCTGAATGCAAAGATGTTTCGCCCGGAAAAATCTATTACAAGTTGCTGTAAGAAAGACCGAAATCCTCTCCTTCTGTCTCTCCCTACTGGTCTCAAGGTGCCCACCCCGGGCGAGAGCGGGCTGGCAGCCGGCCGCCTCCGCTCAGCCGGAAAGTTCTCCCCGCGCCAGGCGGCCTCGCCGCCGGACAAACGGCACGGCAGGGAGCAGGGGTGCTGCTCTGGGTGCTGCGGCAGCGAGAGCTGCTCCTGATCCCCAGCCCGGCCACGGTGCCGGGGATGCAGCGGGCACGGCCATGGCGCTGCCCGGCGTGGAGCGGGTGGGGAAACTGAGGCAGGAGGAGCGGGAGCGCATCCAGGCGGATGGTGGGTGCCCTCTCCCGGCCACGGCACAGCCCTGCTCGGCCCTGCGAGAGAACACCGCTCATTTCATGGCAATTTCTGGATTTTGCTTTTGTTCGGCTTTAGTTCCGCCCCTTTCTGCGCCCCCGCGCCCCGAAGTGCAGCTAAACAACAGCTTCGAATTCCCCTTTTTTTGGTGCTCATCTCTCCCCCCAGCACACCACCGACTGTCACTGCTCCACGGAAATGCCTTCAAGACCCATTGCTTTGACCCCCAAACCTGCCCCCCTCATCCCTTTCATCTCTTCCACAGCAAAACCAGGCAGCTTCAGTAAAAAACAAAACTTTATTTGGTCCGTCAGAACCTGAGTTTGAAAACCACCCATGGATAATTCGTATCATACAGGGATTACTGATCTGATTTACAATTGATAAAATATCCTATGATTCTGAAGAGCTGGACAGTATTTACAGGGTTAAAAATATTCACAGCTCAGAAAGACAGAAAGAGAGAGGAGGAAAAAAAAGTGAAGGACAAATCATCCCAAGGAGGAAGGAGCTGGAAAGAGAGAAAACAGAACAACAAACAAAAATACGGACAGAGCTTGGCTCAGCAGCCCCAGCTGGGGGGCTGGGAGGGTGCCAGGGCAGCCCACCCCCCACCACCCCCCAATCCCTGGGGGACACAGAGGGACAGGCTGGGCAGAGCCCCCTGCACCCCTGCCCAGCCCAGCTGCTGGTGCAGGGTTTGGGGTGCAAGATTTGGGGTGCAGGACCCCCAGCACGGTCCCTGCCACAATAGGGTCCAGCATTGCCCATCATCCACCCTCAGCTGAAGGTCCACACAGCTCAGGAAGGAGAGGGCACACAGGGGGACCCCCAAAACACACACACACACACACACACACACACACACACGTCGAGTCGGAGAGCCACGATGCCCTGAAAACAGGGGGTGCAGCTCCCCCCAGGATCAGCCCCCACCTTGGAGCACCCACGGGGCCAGCAGCACCCCGAGGTGCAGCCCTTGCCTTGTGCTCACTGCCTCCCGCAGCACTCGGGCTCTGGAGGAGGGGGCTCTCCCCTTCCCCCCAAAATCCCCCCTTCCCCAGCACACGGACTCGTGGTAACTCCAGGGAACTGCTCCCCGAGCCCGGGTCTGTACCTGTTGCCCCCCCTTCCTCCATGGGGCACGGGGGGGCCCACAGGGCAGTGCCCGGGGGGCTGAGCCCAGCTCGGGCCATGGCTTCTCTCCAGGCACTGCTCCCACCGGCCGCCTTTGCATAGTGACACTTGTGTGACAGGGTGAGCGGGCCCGGGGCCGCAGCCCCCGTGAGCAGCACCCTGAGGCCTCACTCCCCACCCGGAGCCGAGGAGGAGGTGCTGAAACCTCTGAGTTTCACCCCAATTACAGTGAAAACCCCTCAGCAGCAGCTTTCTGCAACAACCCTGCGCTGTCTCCCTCCCTAGCCCCGGCACCTGGGACAGGTGGGGTGGGTGGGGGGTCCCTGGCATGGGTGGCACCATGGCAGCGTGACCCTGGCACCCCCTGGCCCGACCTCAGCGCCACGCTGGTCCTGGCAGCAGACAAAGGGGGCAAACAAGACAGCGGGAAAGGCCCAGGGACAGACGGAGGGTCACACAGACGGACAGACATCAGAGGTATATTCTTCTTTTTGCAGCGCCAGCGCCCTGGCACTGCGGGAAGGGGCAGAGTCCTGAGCGTGGTGCCTGGGAAGGGCCTTGACAACAACCTCCAGCCCCTCCCTCTCCCACAGCCCCCGGGGCGGGCAGAGGGCACCGGGCCCAGCGCAGGTACGGGGCAGGTGGGATCCTGAGATGGCCCCGTGCCCCCAGCCGCTCCTCGTAAAGTGCGTGGGGGCAGCGGTGCCAGGGCGGGGGGCAGCGGGCAGGGCTGGTGCTGGCCCTGAGAACTCGCCCCGGCCCCACGCCGTGGGGCAAAGTGCTGGGGGTGCCACTCCGGCTCTGCCCCACGGCTCAGCGCTGGCGGCTCGGGGGAGCACCCCGGGCCAGAGGCTCGGTGACAGGAACGGGGCAGGGAGGGGGAGGCGCTTCGTCATAGGGGCCGGGGGCCGTGCAGCCCGGCGACCTCGGGCGTGAGCAGCGGGTTGTGAGTGCCCTTCGTCAGCATCCAGTCATTGAGGAAGGCCTGGGTGGCTTTGCGGTGCGCCAGGCGGTGCGTGATGGAGAAGCCGGCGTTACCCTCCAGCTGGGACAGGATCACCAACACCTGCCTGTGGAGGGAGCCACGGGCTCAGGGCAGCAGCCTCCACCTCGGCAATCCCACCTCTGCCCTGACAATCCCATCTCTGTCCTGGCAATCCCACTAGTGCTCTGGCAATCCCACCTCTGTCCTGGCAATCCCACCTCCGTCCTGACAATCCCACCTCTGCCCTGGCAATCCCACCTCCATCCTGACAATCCCACCTCTGCCCTGGCAATCCCACCCTGTCCATGCCCCCCTGCCAGCCTCGGCTCTGCCTCACTTCAGCCTCCTGCCAGCCCCGTGGCAGCCCCCAGGACCCACCCCTGCCTACCCCGGACCTGTGCAGGGGGGGGACGCTGTCCTGCGTCTTGAGGCTGCCGCGCGTGGACACCACGTTGAAGCTGTCGGTGCAGTCGCACTGCACGTGCAGGTAGGACTTGGGGTGCCGGTTCTCCACCACCACGATGAGCCCCGCCCAGCCGTGGGTCAGGTAGTAGCAGGTCATCCCTTCACGGCCCTGGGGCAGACAGCAGGGAAGGGGGTGAAGCCTCTGGCCACCCCTGTCCCCAAATCAAAACCCCTGCACTGGCATCTCCCACTGTAGCCAAGGGCTGCCCATCTGCTGGGGTGCCCCCACACTGCCCCAGGGAGCAAAGAGAGTGGGCATCCAGGGGTGGTAGCCAGAGCTGGCACAGCCCTGCCCAACCCCTGCCTGACCAAGGACACCACAGGTCCAGGTTCCCTCTGGCAGCATCACCTCCCTCCCCACTGCAGCCCCCCGCCCTGCGCCCCCCCACTCACCTCGTGGCGCTCGCCCTTGTTCTCGGTCAGCAGGATGATGGCATCTGCCAGCGTGGTGGGCTGCGCCTCCACCTGCTCCACCATCACCAGGCGGGAGCTGTAGATGGCCAGGATGTAGCTGGAATAATCAGTGGCTGGTCGGCTGCTGGTGGGACTGGAAGCTGCAGAGACACCCGGAGGAAGGGGGATCAGGGAGACTGTCACCAAGCCCAGAGTCCCCAGGAGCACGGTGCTCCTGGGTTGATGCATGTGCAACATGCAGCAGGCAACCTCCACCCTCAAGAAGGTCCCCATGATGAAGACCAAGGGCTTTGGCACCTCTCCCTCCCCCAGGGCCCCTCCATCCCCTCACCCTGGGCAGCAGGGCCGGCCAGGGCAGCGCTCCAGTGGTTGAAGGCACAGCACACGACGGCGTATTCGCCCGGCTCCAGCATCACGTCGCAGTTGACGAACTTCTTGACGGCTCGTTTGCTGTGGGCCATCAGCCGGCCCAGGCTCAGCTTGTTCCCGCTGGTGAAGGTGGCCCGGAAAACCATGATGCACAGGTCCAGCAAGTGGCTGTCCACCGTGTCCGACCTCCTGGGTCAGGAAGGAAGGGTCACACGTCACCCAGGACACAGGCAGCAGATCTAGGGAAGAGCTATCCCACTGCCCCAAATATCCAGCCCCAGGAACCAGCTCTGCATTCAGGGGTTGCGTTCCAGCTAAACATGAGCAGTTCCCAAGATGTGGAGAGATGGTGATGGGGGCCCATCCCTGAGCTCTGTGACCCCGGGGGATGCCATGTGGTGAGAGGCCAATGTGTTTGGATTTCTTCTGGGCCCACAGAATCACAGAATTGTGGAATTGTTAATGTTGGGAAAGTCCTCTAAGATCATCAAGTCCAACCATTCCCCCAGCACTGCCAAGTCACCACTAACTCGTGTTTCCAAGTGCCACATCCATAAGGCTTTTAAATCCTTCCAGGGATGGTGACCCCAGCACTGCCTTGGACAGCTGTGCCAGTGCCTGACCATCCTTTCCGTGGAGAAATTTTCCCAATATCCAATCTAAACCTCCCCCGGCACAACTTGAGGCCGTTCCCCCTTGTCCTGTCTGAAAGCAGAGCCTGACCCTCACCTGGCTGCCCCCTCCTGTCAGGGAGTTGTGCAGAGCCACAAGGTCCCCCCTGAGCCTCCTTTTCTCCAAGCTGAGCCCCTTTCCCAGTTCCGCTGCCCTGCCCAGCTCACCGTCAGCGACGTCACCGTCACCGGCCCGTTGGCCTTGTTGGGGAACATGCCCTGCACACGCACCTCGTGCCAGTCCGAATGGAGCTTGCAGATATCCACAGAGTCAAAATACCTGTGGGGAAGCTGGGCTCAGTCCCGATGGGGCACACTGCCTGCTGCAGGACACCCACATTCCCGAGAGAGGACCAGTCCCACCTGCCCCATCGTGACCCCGTGTCCCGTTTTCCGTCCCTGCCCTGTTCCCCGCCCCACAGCTCTGCCTCTGGCAGTGCCATACTTGATGAAGTCACTGTACTCCATCCAGAAGACACCCTCACTGCTGCCATGGGGCATCAGGTCGTGGCGCAGGGGGAGCGGCCAGTGCGGCCACTCGTCCGACCAGCTGCCATTCCAGGAGAAGCGGCCCCAGGGGTTCCGGAGACGCAGTAACCTGGGGGAAGGGAAAAGTGTCAGAGACCCAGGACGGAGGGGAGACCCAGCCAGTCCCCCACAAAAGACATCCCGTCACTCCTGCCTTTCAAAGCCCTCACAGCATCCCAGAACTAATGTGTGTCCCCAGATGTCCCTGTCCTGCAGCTCTGGAGCTGCTGCTGCTCCCTCTGCCCTTCCCTGCCCAAAGGGGCTCAGCTGGGTGCTGTGGGGAAGGGCTCAGCAGGGCAGAGGCTGCTGAGAGTGACACAGCTGAAAACAGAGCTTCCTACAGCAGCCCATCTGTCAGGGGGTCACCCATTTCTATCCCCCTCCATCCAAAGGTGAGCAGGATGCTCTGAGCACCTCACTGAAGTGAGAGCTCAACTCCATCCTCTGTGTCTTGTGAGACCAGGTGAAACATTCTACCCCTGGACATGGAGCCAGCAGCAGGCAAGGACAGCATTTATATGACACCCTAGGATGGTGTCATCCTTGCTGGCCACGAGGATGGAACACCAAAGAGACCCCAGGGTCCCGTCCACCATGCCCTCAGTTATCTGTCCCCAGGGTTTCTGCTGGGACTGCTGGCAGCAGCTGCTGTGCCACGGCAGGCTCCAGCCCGAGCTCACCTGAAGCCCTGGACATCCCGCACGTCCAGGATGGAGTAGGCGTGCCGGGGTCGGAGCCCCATGCTCTCATAGGCCATGTCATCCACCTTCATGTTGCCTCCGCCACAGGACGCACCCATGAGGAACCTGCACAGGGACAGCAAACCCTCGGGGTCCTGCCAGGCCTGGCATGGGGGGAAGCTCGTCCCTGCCACTCAAGGCATGGGACAGCTTCCCCCCAGGAGGCTCCTGGATGCTTCCCCTCTGCAACAACACAGTTGGGATCAACAACACTCCCCAGGCAGTGCCCAGCCCCGCTGGCCAGAGCTCCCTCCCCTTGCCCACATTTACGTCAAGCCCAGGCTCCAAGGAGAGCTGCTCTGCACTGGGGAGCTTTGCCCAAACCTCCCCCAATTTCTGCCAGGCCCTGGGGTCCTGCCCACTTCTGCTGGCTGGCAGGAAGCCACAGAGAAGGCAGGTGGTCTATCAGCTAGACAAGTTGGCAGGGGTGAGGACACTATTTGGGGCAGGAGGTCTGCACCAGTCAGGTTCAGGAGGACACCATGTGCTGGGAGCTATCCATCCATGTGGCCCCACACCTCAACCTTCAGCCAACCCAACTGCCCTCCTGGCAGACTGATGAGCAGGGGGTCTCTGCTTTGGCTGTGCCCCCTCTAGACTGGCACTAGCAAAGACATCACATATGGGTGGGGGATGTGCTGGGTCACGCATTTGCACAACAAAAAAGCTCTAAGCAAAGCAATCGGGCTCAGTGCCACTTCCTAACTCCTGCAAGACAACAGCAACGTGCAGGGGAAGTTCACCAGGCTCTTAATTTCATATGACAATTACTCACAGGAGAAATAATTTCTTAGAGCTTCGAATGGGAGCTCCACCAATGCTCCAGATGAGTGGCAAGGGTGGTGGACTCTGCCCCAGCTAATGCAGTAACCCCTCTCCTGAGCCTCCAAAGACAAGAATGTTCCCCCTCACCCCCCTCTCCAGTGTCCCTGCTCCTGCCTCGTCTTACCCAGCCTCCTTAGAACTCAGCATTTTGGCCCAGATGAGGTCAGTGTCAATGGGCTCCTCGCGAGGGTTAGTGGAGCTGACCTGCAGCATCAGGCTCTCGCAGGGGGCCCCCGTGAGCGTGGCCAGCCCTTCGATGGCACGCCCGGCCTGGAGGGCGAAGTACGAACCGTGCAGCTTGGCCAGCGCCTTCTCGATGAGGGCCACCCACAGCTGCTTCCTCTGGGCCTGCAGAGAGAGGGAGGGACGCATCACCACCCTGGGCAGCAGGTGGGAAAGCCCCTCACACCCACCCCTGCCAGCCTTCCTGGGGTTGGAGGGGCAGGAGCAGCAAGGCCACGCCATGAGCTTGTCCCCTTGGCCATGGGTGACCCGTTCGCTCTCTGCTCAGTGTTTTGTTTACACAGTTTAATTCCCCTTGGGAAAAAGTCCTGGAATGAACACCTGGAAGAGGCCTGGATGCTGATAGAGCTGCACCCTGGGGTGCCCAGCAGTCGGGCTGGCAGGTTGGGTGCCCACCCTGAGCCCCTTCCATCCACTTCAACCTGGACTTAGAACCATTTAATAATGGAAGAGGATACCAAGGCTGCCAGAGCTCCAGGAACGTTTGGACAATGCTCTCAGGCACAGGGTGGGATTGTTGGGGTGTATGTGCAGGGCCAGGAGCTGGACTCATGATCCTGGTGGGTCCCTTCCCAGTGAGGACATTCTAGGATTCTGTGATGTGGAGCACATCTGGAACAGCTGCCTTTAACTCACACACCTCTGCAAACCCAAACCAACACCCCTCTGGCAGAGGAGGTTGCCCAGAGCACACACAGCCATAGGACTGATTGGATTTCACCCAGGGAACACAGACACTGCTTCAAGGACAAGCTCCAAAAACTTGGAGTGCCAAAGTCCTCTACTCCAACACAGGGAGTAACTACAAGACCTAATTACAAGATGCAAGTTTTTTCCCAGCAAATGGGGTTTGGTATCCGGTGCCTGGAGAGCAGCAGGGAAAATCACTGGTACATTGTGACTGTGTGACTCACAGGTGGCAGCCAAGAGCTGGCAGAGGAAAGGAGGGCAGTGAAGATTTCTTTCTGATGGATAAAGAGAGCTTATAAGTGCTTTTTGCTGGTTTTTGGGTCCTTCACTCAACAAAATCCATGTTGTTTATTTCTGCCTGAGCCACAGCCAGGGAGCTCAGATAAGAGCCTGATTTTCTTTTATTTTTAAAACTCTGTTTTTTCCTTTTTTATCCCCCACATCCAGCTCCCACAGCTGAACACTCAGCAGAAAAAATCTCATCACGATTCAGATGCCCCTGGAAAAAGAGGCAAGGCAAGTCCAGCCCATGTGAAAACCTTCAATCTTAAAAAAACCCCAAAAGCAGACTTGAAATTCATGAAAGATGGATGGAAAAGGTAAAAACCAAGACAGGTAAATCTTACACTGAAATAAAGAAATGCATCTGTATCCTCTGTCTACTGAGAGGCAGAATGTAGACACAAACTCCTTCTTCTCCCCTCCTCCAAAGTTTGAGTCCTGTCCTGACATGACTGTGTGTCACAATGCAGAGGACTGGATTTGCAGAACGAAATCCAAGGCAGCAGTCCCAGTGCCTGTCTCCTCCTGACAGTGGTACTTTGTTTTCTTTGGCAGATTTTGCCGCCTGAGTTTCAATAGAGACGTTCTCAGTCTCCTTCATGGACATGATCCCAGCAAGAGCCCCTGGGCCTGGCAGGCAGGGCAGGGCAGGGCAGAGCGACGTCCTGGAGGGGCTGAGGGAGCTCCACTGATCCGAGCAGATGCCACCCCAGTGTGCTCAGAGCAACTGGGCACTGGCTCAGAACAGGCTGCTCCATGTGCCATCCCTTCCCTCTCCACAGTCCCTCCCTGGCAAAGCCAAGCTGCCAGACCTCCCCTCAGAGGAAAGAAACAGCTTTCCCTCAGTCCCTCGCAGTGCAAAACGCAGGTTAAAATGTTTTCCTTTTATGTGAAGAGTAAGAATGGCTTTCCCTGCAAGTGAAGTGGCTGTGGTGCAACTGTAAATGAAACTTCTTCACTGCAGCCTGGAAAATGCCAAAAGGGGCCTAAATAGATGGGTATTATGGCCTCAAAGAGTTCAGCTATCTTGAGGACACAGCAAAGAGCAGTGTCCTGAGCTGCAAACAGGGTGCAGCCAGAGCTGGATCTTGCATTTGTGTCACAGCATCCACCGGCAGCTCCAGGCTTGGGGCAGAGCAGCTGGGAAGTACCCGGTGGGAAAGGGCCTGGGAGTGCTGCTGGGCACTGCTGAACATGAGCCAGATGTGCCCAGGTGGGCAAGAAGGTCAATGGCACCTGGCACGACAGGAAGGACACGGAGGGGCTGGAGCGTGTCCAGAGAAGAGAGCAGAGCTGGGGAAGGGGCTGGAGCAGCAGGAGCGGCTGAGGGAGCTGGGAAAGGGGCTCAGCCTGGAGAAAAGGAGGCTCAGGGGGGACCTTGTGGCTCTGCACAACTCCCTGACAGGAGGGGGCAGCCGGGGGGGGTCGGGCTCTGCTCCCAGGGAACAGGGACAGGACAAGGGGAAACAGCCTCAAGTTGCACCAAGGGAAGTTTAGATTGGATATTGAGGAAAATTCCTTCACAGAAAGGCTGTCAGGCATTGGAATGGGCTGCCCAGGGCAGTGGTGGACTCACCATCCCTGGAAGTGTTCAAAAAACGAGTCAGTGTGGTGCTTTGTGGCATAGATTAGTGGGCATGGGGGCATTTGATCAGTGGTTGGACTTGATGATCTTCGGGGCCTTTTCCAACCTTAATGACTCAATTACTTTAAATGCAGCACGAAATAGGGGCCTCACACGAACCCCAGCAGTACCTCTTCCCACTGTCTCTCCTGGGAGAGCCTGGGATGAGCCTCCCTGACCCCTGGAGCACTGCCCACCCTGCTGCCCCGTGGCACTGACCTGGGAGAAGAGCAGGTACCCGCACTCGTCGCAGGGCAGCATGTCATCCACCAGCACCGTGGTCCACGTGCCGTCCTTGCACAGCCGCACCTGGTAGGCACCCTCGGGGCACAGGGTCCTGGTGATCATCACCCTCTCCACCAGCTCCGGCCTCTCGGCCAGCACGGCCAGGGCGCTCAGGAACCTGCCGGGCAGGCGGGGCGGCCTCAGCGGGGCACGGGCAGGCAGCGAGAGCTGCCCGGCCACGCAGCGCTGGGAGGGGGTGAGGCAGAGCATGGGCTACAGCCTGGGGGCATAAATGGGTTTGAGTAGGGCTGAGGGGGCCGAGCTGGAGCTGGAGGAAGGAGGGGGGAAAGAGGGAAGGGGCGGGAAGGTGTCAGCCCGGCTCACTCGCCCTTACCAGCAGTTTCCCAGCAGTCCCTGCAGGATGTCCGAGGGCCGGGGTGTGCGGAACACTGACCACTTCACGGACCGGTCCTTGAAGATGCTGCAGTTGATCTCGTGGGGCCGCAGCCACTGCTTCACCCGCTGCTGCACACTGTCACCTTCCGGGAACCCCACGGACTTGGGCCCAGGGGGGAAACTGTCGTCCACAAAATTGACTTTGTTCTGTGAGAGCAAAAGGCAAGGAGAGCATCACTTGGAGCTACTTGGCACTGGAGGGCCTGGAGAGCCTCCCATTGTCCCCCTGAGAAAGAGCAGAGCCCCTGGCCCTCCTGCCTGGCCCAGGCAGCCCCTTCCCAGCCCTGCAGGGGGGCAGGACTGGGCTGGTGTGTGCTGGCATCAGCAGAGATGCTTTTTGTGCTTCGGGTCCAGCACTCAGCCTTGCCTCGGGCTCACCTCTCCAGCCCCAAGCTCCGGGCTGTGACTCCAATCTGCCTTTTTCTGTCTCACAGGAGCCTCCCTGGGCAGGGACTGTCTCACACTTTGTGCTGGTGCTAAAAGCTGGGCTGTGGGGGGCCTTGGCTGCCTCCACAAGCAGCAAAGCCTGCAAACAGCAAGGCTGTGAGGAGCCACCTGGCACACAAACACTCCTCAACCTGAGCCTTGTCCCTGCCCCGGGGGGGACACGCTGGGCTTGGCAGCCCTGTGCCACCCACCAGGCACATCCACGGGGGACGGGAGGGGCAGCTTTTGCAATTGCATTCAGCCAGACCACAAACAGGCAAGCAATTCCAGAGGGAGGGTATCCCACATCCCAGCCCTCCTGCAATAGCTGCTGTGTAATAAATAAATAAATAGGATGGGTGGAAGGGCAGGTAATCCCATAGGCATTAACCACATGGATGGAAGCACAGAACTTCATCAAGTGGAGAAGGGTGGCTTTTTCGGTCTAACACGGGATGAAATGAGAACAGGTTTTTCTTTGTTATTGTTAATTAAATTAAATTAAATTCTTTCAGCAAAAGCCGGCTCTGATTTAAATTAGCTTTGTGCACACCAACTAGTAGTTGACCTCCTCTTTTGTGGCAATCCTACGTGAATGCTTCCTTTGTGGTGCCTCAATTAGCACCTCCAGCTCCTCTTTTGCAGGAGGGTGTTTTTCAGCTAATAGCTGTCCTGCTGTCTCAGGGGAGCGTGTGCCCCGCGCAGCTGAGGAGCAGCCACGGTTCCAGCAGCCTCAGTCACATCCCAGCTGGGGACTGGGATGTGACCCATCCTGGGCTCTGCAGGAACCTGCTGTGCAGGGTCATGAGGACACGAGGGATGGGATTCTCCCCCTGTGCTCTGCCCTTGTGAGACCCTACTTTTGTCCAGCTCTGGAGGACTCAGCACAAGAAAGATGTGGATCTGATAGAACATGTCCAGAAGAGGCCATGGAGATGCTCCAAGGGCTGGAGCCCCTCTACTCTGGAGCCAGGCTGGGAAAGCTGGGGGTGTTCACCTAGAGAAGAGAAGGCTCCAGGGAGACCTCAGAGCCCCTTCCAGGGCCTAAAGGGGGCTTATAAATAAGAGGGAAAGCAATTTTTCACATGGAAAAATAGTGATGGGACAAGGGGAAAGTTTAAACTAAAAGGGGAGAAATTTGGATTGGATATTGGGGAAAAATTCTTCCCTGTGAGGGTGGGGAGGCCCTGGCACAGGGTGCCCAGAGAAGCTGTGGCTGCCGGTGCCCAGAGAAGCTGTGGCTGCCTCATCCGTGGAAGTGTTCCAGGCCAGGCTGGATGGGGTTTGGAGTAACCTGGTCTGGTGGAAGGTGAGGTGGGTTGGCAGGGTTGGAACGAGATGAGCTTTAAGGTCCCCTCCAACCCAAACCATTCTGATTCCATGACTCCAGTGGAAGAGGTCAGCTCTGCGCTGCTCCCCGACAGAAGAGAAAGGGTAAAGCTAAAAGAGGGACCACACACTGAGCTGGAAAAGGCATCCCTGGAATAGCAGAGGAAGGAAAACCCACGGCAGGAGCTTGAGCAGAAATGCTGGCAGGGAGCAGCAAGAGGGGCTGCTCCACACGACGTGGGGCAGGGGGACAACAGACGGAGGAGATCTTGGCCAGCCTGACTCCTCCAGGGAAAGGCTGAACAGCCTGGGAAACACTCGGACAGCAGGGAGCTTGGAGGCTGCCTCACACGGCAGCCTGAACAGGAGCACTGGGAGGGACACCGGGAGCAGAGCGAGCACAAGGGCGGGAGCAGCACTGTCCCCGCACTGCTGCCAGGCCTAACCTCACACCTAAACAGTGTCGGAGCACAGCCGAGGTTCGGGTGTAGGGGGATTTCTGGGGAGATGGCCCATGCTGGTCTAACAGCCCATAACTGGGGGGTTAAGGAGCACAACAGGCTCAGCCAAGGCTCAGACTGAGCACTGCGGGACAGGGCAGGGCAGGCTCCCCTTCCTGGCTGCTAATTCAGCCTGGCCATCGTCATGATTCATCCTTCAGGCCTGATTCCTGATGTAACAGATGTTCCCTGCCCACAAAAGAGGCTATTCACTTGCCTAAAAGACGGGGATAAGCAGAATCTGGGTCTCTGCTATAAAGACACCCACGCCTCTTAGGAAGGACACGCAGCAATTTAAAAAAACCACAACCCCAAAAAGGATCATTCTCAGAGCTTCCCCTCCGAGCCAAACATCTCTGTTCCCTGGACTGTGCAGTGGAGGCACAGGAATGGACACGCTCCTCAGACCAGGCAGGAAAAGCCTTGTCTGTACGTCAAAATGGGACTGCAACTCCCTTTCCATCTGGTCCAGAAGAGCTGGAGGCTTCCCCCAGAAGGAGGCCAGAGAAGGCAGCATTCACAGGAGCTTTTAATGCCATACAGGGAAAAAAAATGAGGCCATCAGAGTGGTGTTTGAGGCTGAAACCCAACTGATTGAACCAGATACTTCACAGTGGGAAGGTGGGTGCTGGCATGTACTCCTGAGACCTTCAACTAGAGCCAGGCTACAGCGCCAGCTCAGCTGGCCTGCCCAGAACAGGGGGGCCATTTGTACTGCACCTCTGCATTTTGCAACACCCAAACCAAGAACACCAAGGCCCAGCTCATGGTTCTGAAACACCTGCAGTTGCTGGCAGTGGCAGCAGCTCCTCTGCCTGCACTCTCATCCTGAGCCTCTGCTTGTTGTCTCCACAGACAGCAGTGCCACCAGCAAACCTAGACACACTCCCTGCCTTTCCCACCACTAGACATTGGAAGGAGATGGACTGACCACCTAAGGATGTCCCCTTCATCCCAGAAGTTCTCTCTCACTGATTTAAAACGCCACTGGGCTTCAGAGTTAACAGCTTTAGCACTAGGTTTTAGACTTCCTTACCCTTGCACCAGCAGTGGGCTGTACGGGTTGTGTTCACCCCAGAGATTATTCTGCACCAAAATATGACATTTCAGTGTCAGCAACCAGCATCCAGCTGCTGCAAGGGAACATCCCTGGAACCCAAGGCATGGGAGGTGCTGCCCCAGAGCTACGGGGGAGGCAGAAAGGGAAACCAGGAACAAGCAAGCACTCACCTCCCGGCAGAAGGTCACGATATTTTCCCACAGGGCTTTGGCCTCGCCCTCATCCGTTTGCCTCCTCTTCTCCACGTGCATGCTCTCCCTCCTCTTGAGGGGCTTGAGGCCCTTGCGCTGGGCCACGTACTGCTGGGGCGTGTGGCAGGCGCCGCAGTGCTTGGCCTTCACCTCGTTCAGCAGGGTGCAGGCGGGACAGGCCCACTGGCCTGGCCTCTCCTGCCCGCTGGGCAGCGGGGCCGGGAAGAGCCGGGCGACCTTGCGTGCAGACGGGGCCTTGGTGCCGCAGGAGCAGCCGGCCCTGTCGCAGGCGCCGCAGTCGGGGCAACGCGGGGCCGGCTCGCCCGGCGCCCCGTGCTCCTGGAAGCCGTGCAGCTTGGAGGAGCCGCACACCTTGCACTTCTGGGCCTGCGTGGGGTTCTTGAGGGTGCACTTGGAACAGGACCAGGTGGTGAAGTCAGGGCTGGAGGGGCTGCACGGGGTGAACCGCACCGAGTCCCCCACCAGGTTGATGGTGTCACTGCCTTTTTGGGTGCTGCAAACCTCGCATTTGCCGGCCCCGGCAGAGTTGAGCAGGGAGCAGGAGCTGCACTTCCAGTGGGACGGACTGACCTCCATCTCCTCCTCCAGCACGCTCAGCCGTTTGTTGGACAGCAGGTCCGGGAAGCGCGCGGCAGTGGCAGCCCTGGCCTGGCCTTGGGGAGAGCCCTTCTGCCCCGCGGCGCCTGCAGCCGCAGGCTGGGAGCCTTCGGGGCCTGGCATCTGCAGCTGTGGGGGCACCTCCCTCCGGCTTCGGGGCACAGGGTTGTTCTGGAGCCCCGGGGAGAAGGGGCTGAAGGCTGGTATCTTCTGGGCCTCTTGTTCCATAGCCACCGGGCCCTGGGTGGCCACGGCATCACCATCAGAGATCTCTGCAGAGACTAAAGGCTGCGGGGTGGAGGGGGCCATGTGGAATCCGGCCGGGGTGATGACTTCAGGGACGACCAGCGCCTCTGGTGGGATCTTGGGCAGGGAGAGCTTGCGTGGGCCACCACAGGCGGAGCAGGAGTTGGCCACGGGCGTGTTGTGCAGGGTGCAGCGCTGGCAAGCCCAGCCGCTCTCCAGCTCTGCTTCATCGGGGCTCTTCCCCTCTGAGTCCTCGCTGCTGCTTTCCACCTTGGCAGCCTCCTCCTTGGACGTGCCCTTGGGCTCCACCAGCACGGCAGGCTTGGGCAAGATGCCGTTGATGACGGGCAAAGGGGAGCCACTGGGCCCCGGCTCCGGGGTGAAGCCACACACCTCACAGGTTTCCTTGCCCAGAAAGTTCCTGAAGGTGCAGCGGGCACAGGCCCATTTCTGTTCCTCCACGCTGAGCCGCAGGATGTGGTTGAGGTCAGGCTTCTGGCGGGGGGCCTCGCAGATGGAGCACTGGCGCTGGCCCACGGGGTTCAGGAAGGTGCAGCGGGTGCAGGACCACTCGCGGACGGCAGCCATGGAGCCGGGAGAGTGGGAGTGGCTGCAAGAGAGAAGACACAGCGTGAGGCCAAGGCCACCCGGTACACAGGGGTACCACGTGTTTCCTGGGCTGGCATGGTCAGGACCTTGCTTCCAGGAAGGGAACAACCATCAATCCAGTCACTGCTCTTCAGGCACTTGCTCCTCTGGCACTGACAAATTCTCCAAGTGCATGGCAATGCATTGGCTCCCATCCAAAATGCTCCAGGAAGGGCAAAAGAAGCAGCCCCAGCACCCACTGACCCCATTCTCACAGTGGGGTTGTGCCCTGGTGAGCAAACACACCATCTCTGTGCCCAACCCTGGCAGCTCTGTGTGTCTGCAGGTCGTTTGGAGCTTGCTGGAGGAGCTGACACTCTGCTCTGCCTTCTTGCTGTTCTTTCCTCCTTCTCTACTCCACCCCACCACCCTTTCACTTTTTGTTCCTGTCTCACTCCCCTCCTTTCAGCTCCACACCATTTATCCACGCTGAGATAACTGTGTTATCCCACACCAGACACCACCAAGTCAAGGAAGGCAGGTTTTGGTGTGCAGAGGTGCTTCTACCCGGCTGTAGATTTTGGGGCCAGAAGCCTGGCCCAGCCAGCCTGGGAGCAGTAGCTCCATGGTGCACCAGTGCCAGGACAGCTCACCAGCAGCTTCCCAGCTCAGCAAAGAGGGGTACCATGCCCCTGCTCCAGCTGCTTCCCCACTTATCTGTGAAGCAGAGAGGCCATAATGCCCTTCTGGCTGCACCAGCCCTTGGTTTCAACCTCCAACGCTGCCTGGGAATGCCTGAAACCCTGATGGGAGAATGGGTCCAACACGCGCCAGAATCACCTCATCCCAGGGCAGGAGGTCACAATTACGTTTTCTAGGCAGGTTCGATTTCCAGAAAGTGCAGCAGCAGCAGCAGCAGGTCCATGGACCATGGCAATCCCGGGGTTGCAGGGAGCAGCCTTCCCCCAGTGCAGCCCTCCTGGTGCTTTCAGGATGCCATGTGTGCACTCACACTAAGAACAAACCCCAGCCCTGCACGGTGCCCTTCGTCCCCTGGTCAGGGTCATTTCCTGCAGCTTGGAGCAAAGGTGGAGCTAAAGCAGAGTTTTCTGCTTCCTCCTCCTTCACACAAGGACAAACCAGCTCTCCCTCAGGTGAACATGTACCAGGAGCTCGGAACCCTCCCTCCACGCACTCCTGCTCCCAGATAAGATGGCCACGTCTTAAACCAGTCTTGAACTCAAGCTCCAGGTCAGCTGTGCCTCTCACCAGCAGAGCAAGCCCCTTCCAAGCCCTTCCACCCTGCTCTGCTTGCCTGAGACCACAGACAGGGTCAACTGTGCAGAAGAAGCCTCCAAGTCCATGCCATGCCCTCAGCTCTTCCCAAAACCAGCAAAGTCAGACCTCCAGAGACCAAGAGCAGCCTAAGTCATGGGAGCTGCACCTCAGTGGGCTCAGCACTGGCTCCCTCTCCAGCGTCCCTTCAACAACCAAGTTCAACCACCACGCCGGCTGGAACAAAGGGAAGGAGGGTGCTTAATCCCATAAAGGGCAAGCACAGACAGCTCCAAGATGCCGGTGCAGCCTGTGGAAGGAACCAGCTCCTGGCTGGTCTCCAGAATCCCAAGCAGCAGCACCTGCACACGCAGCTTCCCAAGGCTCTGAGCAGACTGCAATGCAGCAGCGGGGTCTGGAGGGGCAGAGGATGCAGCCAGAACCCCCCTGGGGAGGAGGGAAGTGACCCTCCCTTTGGCTGGTACATGAGAAACTCTCCTGGGAACGCTCCAGCAGCAGCAGCAATCCAACCACATTTCCACAGCATGCTCCACAGCTACTGGAAGAGCAGCTCCACCTCACAGAGACCAGATATAACCTTCAACTCCCTTCTTAAATCAAATGTTTCTCTAAATAAAGCCTGAAATCAAGAAATCCATTTTATTGCAAGAGAGAGCTTGAAAATTCATTCTGGTTCATATACGGTGCCTGCATCGTTTGAACTCTGCAAGGT
Source organism: Lycocorax pyrrhopterus obiensis (assembly GCA_014706295.1). Classification (NCBI taxonomy): domain Eukaryota; kingdom Metazoa; phylum Chordata; class Aves; order Passeriformes; family Paradisaeidae; genus Lycocorax; species Lycocorax pyrrhopterus. The sequence continues at coordinate 15,486,943 of JACSVZ010000012.1, read as the reverse complement.
GTTTATTTACTGGAGTTATTCCCAGCTAAGAGAAATATAAACATTGATTTTTCTGCCTCAAGTCCTACAGCTGGGAGCCACTGTGCATCCCTCTCCCCTGCGGCAGCACCATGTCCACAACATCTGAAAGGGAGATCACTCCTCGAGCAGAGGAGGGGAAGGAGCTGCTGCCCAGCTCTGGCAGCAAACGGGGCCATGAAGGGCACCACGATCCTGTCACATCCATTTGTCTTACTGGGTGAGGTTTATCAAACCACAGGCATCAGCAAAAGGCAGGGGAAGGCTGTCAGCAACCTGTGCCGTCCACCTCCATCCTCCTGCAGCGTTCCATGCTGTTACTCAGTGTACACCGTGCAGGAGAGCACTGGCTCTAAAATATCCACCCCAAAATGCGGATGCTGCAGTGCTTGCTGTGGATTGGGGCATCCAGCCACCAACCTTCCTGCTGCACATCCCTCACACCCCCACGGTCCTACCCAGCAGGCAAAGGCTTCTAGCAATGCCACCATGGGACCGTGGAAGGAATCACCCTGACCCTTCCCTTGGAGAAGAGAAACCCAGGGTAACCTAAAAGACAGAAGTACCACACAAGGCGACATTGGGATGAGCCGCATCACCAGACCTGCTTGATGTGGCATCAGCAACAAGCTGCAGGCTCAGGGAAGGCAGCACCATTTCACTTGGCTGGGCGGGAGATCCAGGCTCCAGGCCTGGGAGGTGGAAGCCAGGACACTGCAGTGTGCTGGAATGGCCCTGGGAAGCTGTGACATTCTCTGGTCACACTGTCCCCCTCCTGGTCCCATCTTCTCTCCCCATGCCACAGGAGTCGGCCCCTAACACTGTCCAACTGCTGCTGGGATTTCCACCTACTTGACCTTCTCGGGAAAACCAAAAAGCCTTCCAGAAGGGCCATCAGCTCTTCCCTCAAAGGTCCTGCAGTGGCTGGGCCACCAGTGTGACAAGCTTTGGCAGGAGACTTCCCTGCCTGCTGTTGCACATTGTGGTGCCCAGCAGCCACACGGTTTTCCCTGGAAGCGAGTGGGAGATGCACAGAAACGGGAGAGAACATGGGACACGAACCTCCAGCTGTGCCCCACAGTGCTGGGTTCCCAGCCATCAATCCCCCAGCCTTGGTGACTGGCAGGACACCAGCCTGCAGCCTGCCTTCCCCACACCCCTGCCTAGGACTGATGGACAATTCCAGTCCCTGCCTGGAATGGAATTAAATTTTGGGTCCAAAGATCCCAGAGGGCACCAGGCTGGAACCTGCCTTTACATGGTCCAAGCCACACCAGAATGTGGTGGGTTGTGGCACCAGCCTCTGCCCCACAGCAACAACTTCCTCCCAAAACTGAACCAGCTGAAGGAGAAATCCATCCTCAGCCTGTCCAAGCTCCACACTTCTCCTTAAACAGCCTGGCTGGCTCCTTTCCCAGCAGGCAACAAGGCTGCATGAGGAAACAGGGTTATCTCCAGCACCTATTCACCAGGCCCATCTGCTGCGTGTTAACACAGTCACTCTCCAGCCCCAGCAAACACAACTGAGATAAACATCGCCTGCCACCTTCCCGCAGGAGAGGAGCTCCTCCGAAACCAGGGACCTGGCAGCCACCCACCCACGGCAGGGCTTTCCTGGGGGACACTTCACAGGGAGCGCGGTGACGCAGGTGCTCCGCTCCGCAGCCTGGCAGCAGGGAGCTGCTGGAGGCTCTTTTGGGGTGCACACAAAAAGGGCAGCTCAGGGTGCAAGGAAAGGGTAACAGGGTACAACCCCACACCTCCAGCAGCATGGATGGGGCTGGATCCACATGGCTGTGCTTCCCACCACAGCAGCTCTCCCCAACCAAGGAGGAGACATCAGCTGGCAGGAGGCACCACCGCGTTGGCAGGAGTGCCCCTACCTTGGCAATCGCAGCAGTGTAATTATCATGCTTAAAAAATAATATAGAAGGTACTCAAACAAGCAGGCAGCTTTCAGCACACTGATCAGGTCCCAGGGAACCTCACTGCTCCAGGGATTAAGAAGGTTCCAGCTGGTCACCTTCCAAAACCACTTCAGGACAGTGATATCCCGCCCCGGGCTCTGCTGAGCGATGAGTTTGCTGAGCCCTGTGTGTCCAGCTGCTGCAGAGCCCTGGCTCCTACACAGCCATCAAACTGGCCAGGGGTGGCCACCACCTTTGGGCACCATCTGGGACTCAAGACTTCTCCGAAGCAGGGCAAAACAGGAAGGAACAAGGCAGGGTAGGAAATCGGGAAGTGCCCAAAACCTGCAGTTTGCATCTTTCCCGCTGGCAGGGAGCTGGTGGTGTGCCAGGGCTGTGTGCTGTGCAGCTGAGCTCCAGGGCAGGAGATGGCACCCAGCCCTGGGCAGAAGCACCCTGGACTGCCAGAGAACGGCTCGAGGTGACCTGGGCACCGGAGTGAGAGATTCCAGGGCTCTGCTGCAGAGCCCACACTGGCAACAGGATTAGAGGAGCTTGTGTCAATCACACACAGCAACACAATCAGGCTGTTTCTCAAAATAAAATTCCTCCAGAGCAGCTAAAACCTTAAAACTCACGACTTCATTTCTCTCCCGCAGTAAATAAACAAATAAATAAAAATCAATTGTTCTAGTCAGCAACACAAACCCCGAGCTCTCTGACACACAATGCATCCCAGCAAAATCCTCACTGACAAATACAAGAAAAAGCACTAGAATTTTGTGGAAGAAAAATTACCAAAAAACCCTAAACAAATCCTGCCTCGATGTCTATGAGCTGTGAATCCCTTCCCCTCAACCCCATGCTTTCTATTTAATATTTCCCATTTAATTTTCTTTCAGTAGCACTGTGGATCCTGACCTAAGAGAGGACTGCTGAGCCTTCTCCCACATGGACCTACCACATCTCCAGAGCCAGCAGGAGCAGAAGTGCACCCCTCCTGTGCCCACCAGGAAGGGGTGCAGGAGGTCAGGAACCACTCGGAATCTCTCCAGCAGTGCACTGTTAGGAGCACACGTGGGTTGGGAGCATAAAGCCCAGGCGAGGAGATGCTGTTGGCTGAGCTGACTCACTCTTGCAGAGCCAGGCAAGGGCTGGGAGGCTGGACCTGGAAGGTTGCAGCAGATATACTGGCAGAGCAACACAGAAACACTGGGAGCTGGGACTTTCCACTTGGTACAAGTTTCTGTAGGAGCATCAGTGGAGACAAACAGTCTCTGATTCACACTTCTGAACCCCCAAGGCTATAAAGTAAAGTGTCACCAGCTCTGTGCCGGCATCATCCAAACAGGGCAGGTTGCATAAGTACTCCCAAATCCTGCCTCCAAAGTGAAACAAGAAAATAAAACAGGCTTCAATACCAGTGACCTTCACCCCATCCTTCCAGGACCCTTCCAACTCAGGATATTCTGCCTTGGAGAGACACGGACAAAAACGAAGCACCAGAAGGGACCTGTCTCTTTGCCCTTTTCTCCCAGATCTGCTGAGCAAGGGCAGAGACAGCAAAGAGACCCGCCCCAAACTCAGCCACATTCTCCTGGAGCACCATATCGAAGTGAGCAAGTGAGGCAGTGCCAGGTGGTGCCACTGCAATGGCACAAACATTCCCAAAACCCAGGGGCTGCACCTCTCCACGTGTGTGCAAAAGCAGCACCCCACTTCCACAGGAGTGAGCACGGAAGATCCCAGGATAACTCCGGTCAGAAGAGACCTCATGGGGGGGTCTCCAGACCAAACTCCTGCTTCAAGCTGAATCTCTTAAAGAGACTGCAGCAGCTTTAGACTGTCTGGTCTTGAAGACCTCCAAGCATGGAGACTACACAACCTCTCTGGGCAGCGACCTCAACTGACTGACTGTCCTTGGGCAGAAATGATTCTCCTTATATCCAGTCTGATACTCTCCTGTTTCATCCTATGTTTGTTGTTTCCTGCCCTCCCACCACATGCTGCTGTGAAGAGCCTGGCTCTGACCTCTGGATGATGTCTGCAGGTATTGGTAGAGCTCCTTCAATGCTTTCTTTCCAGCTGGAACTAATCATGGAATCGTGGAATAGTTTGAGTTGGAAGGGACCTTAAAGCTCATCCAGTGCCACCCCCTGCCATGGACAGGGACACCTTCCACTATCCCAGGTTGCTCCAAGCCCCGTCCAACCTGGCCTTGGACACTGCCAGGGATCCAGGGGCAACCACAGCTGCTCTGGGCACCCTGTGCCAGGGCCTCCCCACCCTCCCAGGGAACAATTCCTTCCCAATATCCCATCTAGCCCTGCCCTCTGGCAGTGGGAAGCCATTCCCCCTTGTCCTGTCCCTCCATCCCTTCTCTCAAGTCCCTCTCCAGCTCTCCTGGAGCCCCTTTAGGCACTAGAAGGGGCTCTAAGGTCCCCCCAGAGCCGCCTTCTCTCCAGGTGAACACCCCCAGCTCTCCCAGCCTGGCTCCAGAGCAGAAGGGCTCCCAGGTGATCAACTCAGTGGGCTTCTCTGGACTCACTCCAGCAAGGCAACATCTTTCTCATGCTGAATTCTTGACTGAGCTCAGCTCCCACACCCTCTCCTTGCAGGACTCACACTCCAGCACCCTGACCATCTTAGAGCCCCAACACCAAAAACAGCTCCAAAAAGGTCACCACTTTCTTCATGCAACCTCTGACACCAGGTATCTCCTTCAGCCAGGACCAGAGCTGGGGCCTTGCTCCGAGCTCCCTTTGTTCCTTCTGTTGGTGGAAGGGAACCACAACAACAACAACTACACAAATTCCTCCTTCTGTTGAAGCACTTGAGGAAATAAAGACTTCTTGATCCTGAAATATTAAGTTTTGAGCACTCTGGAGCTTTATCATATATTTATATCTGCTCTCACTCTTTAGCGTCAATCCAGGACAAACTGTCAAGGAGTTCCCAGAAACATAGCTTAGGTTGGGGATGGAAAATCAGCAAAGGGACCAGCCTGGTCCCCCTCCATGACAAACTCTCCTGTGGCCAGGACACCCCTTCTTTCTGGAGGTTCCCTCCTCCCAGCCCAGTATCAGCGCTCCTGACCATTCACTGGGGCAGGACAATCACATTTATGCAGAAAATGACATTTTCTACAAGTAATAATCTGCAATGAATTGAAACAGGACAACTCTATTTGTCCTGTTTAACAAAGCAATGGTGGCAGGCAAAAATCCCTCATCAAGGCACAAGGGAGGGGAAAAAAAGGTCTAATTCTGCAGCAGGAAACCATGCAAGGGTGAGCACTTTAATGGGGCCATTAAAGACCCAGCAACACCACACAACCCTCCCTAGAAGGTGCCAAGAGGCTCAGACAGACACGAGGAGTTTCCCAAGCTGATGACGCACTCCAGTTCCTGGGAATTTCTTGGTCCCATTGCACCAAACCTCCAGAGGGTTCTTGCACAGTTTCTATTTAGTTTCTTCTTTTCCCACACTGGACACAGCTCCGGCAGCTCAGATGTGCTCCGACAGCCAGGGAGAGAAGAGGCTGGGAGTTTTAATGAGAAGTTCCCAGGGGAAAGCTGAACTCTGCTAATGAGACGTCTGAGAGAAAAAACACTGGCCCAGCTGTACAGAGTGCACTCAGCACAGGAGTTTTCTGGCAGCCAACAAAGCCACAGAACACACTCTCAAACTGCAGCTGTCCCTGCAATTCACCCTCTTGTCACCTCCCCAAAACCAGGGATTGCCTGTCAGATGTGAAGGGTGAGAGGGGGTATCTTGCTGCAGGACAGGCAAGAAAGGACTTCATAGAATCACAGAATGTCCTGAGCTGGAAGGGACCCACAAGGATCATCCAGTCCAACGCCTGGCCCTGCACGGGACACTCTAAAATCCCACCCTGTGCATCCCTGAGAGCGTTGGGCAGTTCCAAGGAAATGCTCTGTAAATACAAGTGCTTGCAAGGGGTGCAAGTGGGACAGAGAACACACTCCTCTATCCTCCATCAGCCACGAAGAGACACCAAGGAAAGTGTTCAGAGTGTGGTGGGACACAGGAGAAGGGCAAAAGCACAGCTGGGACAGGAGCGCCCTGAAAGCTCCCGTGACACACACCAAAGTCTGGCTTTGATGGAGAAGGGAAGTTGAGGAGACTCATCGCTTGCAGAGTCCTCTTGATGGCTGAAATCCCTGGGTTTTGTTCAGGAAAAGGGAGGAAAGGGGCAGAGTCTTTGAAGGGATCTGCCCATCTGAAGTTCCTGGAGTTGCTGCAGGAATGCCAAGTGACACACACCTGGAAGGAGCGTGCCTCACGCTGGCTGCCCTCCAAGCCTGGGGACACATGAGGAGCGTTACCCTAAACCGATGGACAGGAGACAAAAGACTTTCATCACTCTTCATCAAAGCAGAATCAGAATCTGGAAGGCTTGTCTTGTGAGAAAAACAGGCTGTGCATGATTAGCCTTTAATACACCTTAATTGCTGCAGTGTTGTAAGAAATGAGCTCTCAGAAGAAAACCAGTTTGGCTGGCAGAGCACAGGCACGCTGGGACAAGACCATTCCCAAAGGCTCCTTGGCTAATGAGCAGGTTTCCCATATGTCTGCCAGGGCAACAATAACAATCCCTGGGGATACAAAAGGAGGAGACAGACTGAGTATTTCAAGGAGGTCAGCAAAGTCCAAGTTCTAGCTTTGCTCAGAAGTTTTGCAAGCTCTGGATTCACAAGCTTTTGATGAGGTCTCTCACCCTAAAGCAGCACCTCCTGCACCTGTCCAAGGTTATCGAGATGCAGGGCCCAGACGAGATGGCCAACAGCAATGTGACTTCTTCAAAACCCAGGATGGAGGCACTCTGTAGCACGGGATCATCATGGGACAGGCTTTGGAGCAGCAAGGGTGGCCGGAGGAGGGCCCAGGAAGTCCCTCTGGAGCCCCAGCCCTGGAGACAGCCACCAGCACAGCCTCAGCTCCTCCCAAGCTGCACTATTTCTCATTAAGATCAATTCCAGCCTGTTGTTATAATTAATAACCTCATCTTGCCTCCCTGCACGCAAGCAGGGCAAATTTCTGCAGTTGCAATCACACTTTACTTCAAAGAATCCAATTTAGCACAGCGCTACTGCTGCCATCATTCCTCTTACTCAATGACTTTATTTACCTTTTCAGTACCTAATTTCCCCAGTCCTTTGTGTGCCTGGGGAAACTAAAAGCAAAAAATACCGAGCTCCATTTGCACCCAAATATTATAGCAGGGGGAGGAAATTTGTGTCCTTAACTCAGGCCAGGGCCATACTGTGGCCATTAACACATTGATTTGGCTCGAAGAGGTGATGAACTGAACTGCCTTGCTTTGACTACACAACACTGACTTTGACCAAAATCTACATATATTGGATATTTGAACCCTCTCAAGAGCAAATACAGAAAGGAGGTACAGCAGTTTTACAGGGGTTTGTCACAGTGGTGTGAAATTGGTGTAACGTGGGTGTAGAAAGCACAAAGGACCCCTGGTCCTGCCAAAACATCTGTGAGTGCTTCAGCGTGCCTGCAGCTCCCAAAAAAGCTGCTTTTTCAGGGGAAAAAAGCCCCCAGTCCTCCAGCAAATGCAACACAAGAATTCAAGAATTTTATGGGTCTTTGTCAATAAAAGGCCTGAATCCTAGAAGACTGATGGCCCCATGTTCTGTTGGATGCGTGTAGCTTCAGCTTCTTGCACATTTGGAGCAAGAAAACACTTTGAGAAATGCAGTTTTGTTCTTTAGAAAGCCTGGTAAAAATTGGATCAGCTACCCTGTATGGTTTTTATAATTACACTCCATCTGTGGTCCGAGCAGAAAGTTTCCCACGTAAAATAAAGTTGTCCAGCAAAATTCATGAGCACCTAAAACAGAGGAAGCACCGAACACGTGAGCAGGTCACATCACACAGGGATGGGAACACAGATCTCCAAGCCTCCCCTGACATTAGGGCAGCATAAGATGTACAGAAATCAGGGAATATCAAGAACAGCAGGGAGAGGATTTATGAGCAATGCACCAGCTTGAGGACTAGCAAGACGCTGGGGAGGAACAGCTGGGAAGATGATGTTCTTTAATACTACTGCTACACTAATTCATTTCAAATCATGGCAGGTTTTAATTTAAAAACCCAACAGAATCTTGAGTAGGAAAAAGTGGGAGGGATGGCCAGAAAAGCTCAAAATGGAAGGATTTCAGATGAAAGGCGGGAGGGAGTGGAATAGAGGACATCTCTTTGGATGTCTCATGTCTGGAGAGCGAGGCACGGGACAGGTTTGAGGAGCTGCAGGTGATGCTCTGTGAGCAGCTCCACACCCCCACCTCACGCTCACAGCCAGCACCACCAGCTCAGCTGCAAAACACCAACCTGTACCTTCAGAGAGTAAATTAAATCCCTTCTTCCCAGCATGAAAAGGAAATTCAAAGCCACTCGCTGTCTTTGAGGCCTGTGCTGCTGGGGGATGCCACAAGAGTGTGGAGGTGGCTGCCTGCCCCTCACATGGCCCTGCAGGGCTTCTGAGCTGCTGGCAGCTATCGTGGCACAGGCACAGCCACAGGGAAGGAGGTGGGAGGACACTGCCAAGCCCCTCTCTCCTTTTGTCCCACCAGTTCCCAGCCCTACATCGAGCAGGCTGCTATTTGCTTCAGGAACAACCATCTTTTGCCCTAAATTCTCCCTGATAAAATAAATCAAGGCATAGCTCCAAGGTGCAATTAAGACAAAAACCAACAGTAATAAGAGCTTGGTATCATTTGGGATGGAGGGAGAGAGAAAGACTCGTGTTTCCATGAGGTCTGAGACTAAGGAGAGCGGGACTGCAGCCTGGCAGGGGGAAGCAGAGCCCCCAGCCTCCTCTTCCTCCTCTCCTACAGCTTTACCTTGGCCACCATCCCAGCTCCTGGCAGAGCTGCTGCCGGGAGCTCTTCCTGCAAACGAGGAAAGCTCTCAGGCCAAGCTCTGCAGTGGCACTGTCCCACGCCAGAGCAGGCAGTGCCCTTCCCATAGCTGCCAGCAACGCTGGGGCACCCCGGGCAGGACCATCCCGGAGAGCTGGAAGGCAGCAGGGCACTGTGCTCCATGGCCAGCGGCTGTCAGGCTCCTCAGGATGATTAACAGGCCTTAATGAAGAGCTAAGCCAGTCTTGGACCTCAGGAAAGCAGCTCATGCTTAGCATCTCAGCCAACAAGCTTTGCACTGATCTGCAGAGAGAAAGAAAAGACTGCCAGGGGACAGAGGAAGAGAGGAACTCTGGCAGCTCCTGGCATCCCTGGAGTTCAGTGCATGGTCAGGGCACAGTAATGAAACCACTGCAGCTACCCTACAGCCGGCAGCGAGGGAAAGGCGAGGACAGAGGTTCCCCCCAGAACCACTGCCACCAACAGCACACCCTGCTACCTCTCCACATGCCTGGGCATGTCACCATCTCCTTTGGTGACAGAAGGTCAGAAGGCAGATGGCAAACCTGAATGTCCCCTCTCCTACATCAGGAACCCTGTCCAAAGAACACCGATCCCAGCAGATTTTGGTGCACAGAGCAGAGTCCCAGCTGAACTGGGTACTGCAGCTTGTACACACACACACACACACACACACACACACACACACACACCACTGAGCCCTTGGCTCCCCACACAACTTCACACTCCCTGCCAGGTGCTGCAAAAGGCACACCAAGGCCTGGTGCAGCTGCTGTGCTGGAACCACAGCCCTCCTGCTGTACTGACCTGGGCTGGAGAGGGGCTACCACGGACAGCAGGGGCTCTGGACAGCAGCAAACCCCACCAGCCCCACAGATGGCTCCCACCTTTCCCGCTCCCGGAGCATCCGCACCTTCCTCTGTTCCCCTTCCCAGGTCATGTCAGGCCAAGCAGCTGAATGCAAGAGCACACAAAATTTGTTGCTGCATCAGGCAAGCTTTGGTGAGCCTGTTGCCAGCTGCAGCAGGCTCTGCTCTCCTTGCAGGCTTGGGGGGAGGAAGAGCAAGGAGGGGGAGAAGCCACCTCAGGTGCTGTTCAGACTGAGGGCAAAGGAACCAGCATCTCCCCCACGCAGCAGGAGGAAGAAGCAATTTATTGTGACAAATGGTGAAAGCCTGCAGCGGGGTTGGCCCTTCCTGTCAAAGCTGGTGAACCACACCGAGAGAGGGGAGGGCCTGGCAGTCAAGTGGGATATGCATCACTCCTGGGGGGAAAACCATCAGCAACTCAGGAGAACCAGGCTGCAAGAGATCCCTGCCTGCCCACCTGGGATGCTGGCGAGCACCGCGTGAGCCGGCCAGCCACCACTGCTGGTCTCCCACTCCTGGGGCTGCTAACTGCCACCTCTCAGTGTCCCCTGCTCCAGAGGGGTCATGCCTCGGCCCTTCAGCCTCAAAAAGGGGTTAAAGGTTTGGGCAGAAGTGTCTGGGATGGGACATGGGGTTCGGGAGCATCCAGCAATGTAGCACAAGTGGGATGTTCATATCTGCATCTTGAGCTCCTAAGTGAAGTTCTTGCTGGCTGTGGAGAGTTCACACTCCCAAAGGACAGGAAATAAAATTCTTAACTTTTAAGGACCTGAAATAAAGAGAAACTGGGATGCCGGTTGTCTGGATGAGCCAGGCGAGAACAGGCAGAAAGCCCCTTCTGAAGCAAAGGAATTCCAGTGTCCATTTGGTCTCTAGTGAATACAGAGAGATGGCTGTGTCCTCCTCACCTGCCTGGCTGCCACATTCCCTTTTTCCACAAAGTATCTGCTGGGGTTCCAGACAGAACTGGGACTGATTTTCCCACTGCAACCTAAGAAACACCATCAGCACCCAAAAGGAATATGGCTTCACACCTGTACAGGCTTCCTGTATGCACCTGTGCAGCTCTGTACCTGCAGCAAACACTGGTGTTTTGGAGAGCCTTGGATTCTCCTTCCATGGGGACTAGACAGCAGCCAAAGCACTGACAGACCACTAGGTCTAAGACAAATCCAGAAATGAAATGTGAATCTCTCAAGTCCTGGCAATGCACCTTCACCCTCCTCTAAACTCCTCTTACTGTACAGCAGAATGATTTCCAAACCTTTGGGTCAATCCCGAGCTGCTCTTTCCGAGCTGCAACAGCCACGTGTGGGAGCACACACTTCCCTGCAGCCCAGAATAGAAAGCAGCTGGAGTCACATCTGAACACTGCAATGGGACCGTGAAAGACTTCCAGACACTCCTCTTTTTCCACCGAGCCCATTATGGGCTCTTCTCCCCACTCTCACTTCACATACAGCTCCTTCAGCTGCTGATTTTCCACAGGTGCTGAACTTCCAGATGCTCCTGGAGGCTTTTCCATTTTTAAGTTTATTCTATTTAAATAACAGGGGCATATGGTTTATTACAGCTATTAAAGGGTGTGTGCATGGATGTGGGGGGAATCTGATCCTGAGATCCAGAAGGCCCCCAGGACCTCTGAGCAGCCAGGCATCGGTGCCTGGCCCCAGAGGAGCAGAGCCAGCTCTGCCTGCAAACATCACTCGAGAGCTGTGAACGAGTTTCCAGCTCACCTACATCACACCAGGTCCTTCAGTGCTCGTGAGGAGGTTTATACCAGCCCAGGAGATATTCAGGACTGCTGCGCCCTTTCTAGGACAGCTGCCACCCCCTGAACAGGCCAAATCTCCAGGACAAGACCAGTGCCAGGATCTAACCAGGAGCTTATAGAGGGCTTCCATCACCCCAGTTCCACTAACAACAGCTCTGCATGAGTTGGGTTAGAACAGCTGAAAAAAGACCCCACAACACACCAGCCCAGCTTCTCTTGGGAGAGAAAAGGATCCCAAGGGAAACCTGCTGATGTGTCCCTCACCCCAGCTGCCATGGCACCATGGGAGGAGCTCACAGATCTGGGCATGGAGATCCTTGGAATAAGTTTTACCAACTCTCTCCAGGTTCCATTTGAAACGGGCTCGAGAGCAGCACAGGCTGCTCTCTGAAGGAAGCCCAGGGATGCAGGATGTAGGGAGGGAGGCCCTTCAGCTGAGAAAGTGGGAAGGAAGGAAGGAAAGTACTGATGGGGCTGATATCCACAGTTATGTTTCACAATACAGCCTTACCTGCTCTCAGCAGGGAGGGGATGAGGCAAGGAAAGGAGCAAGAAGTTGAACTCATTAAGCTTCTCTCTCATCTCAGGAGCTGGGACAGCTTCAGCAGGGAGGGTGGACTCGTGGGACCAAAGGACATTTGTTTCCATCCATTTAGCTCCCCACACCTGAGGTATGTTTGAACAGTCACTTCAAAAGCAACCCCTGAGGAAATCAGGCTGGATGAGGAGGAACCTCTACTTGTTGTTTTCATTTCTCTGTCTTTAAGCCAATTAAGGAATTTCTTTTTAAGTGAGGGTCTGTGGTCTGCCTCAAAGAGCCTGAGCTCCCCAGAGCCCAGAGCGGGGTGAGGTGGCCACCTGGAGCCAGCACTGCAGGGACTTGTGGCCTTGTGCTTCTCTACAAAAAAAGAAACCCTGCTCCAAACCCCCAAAATCTCTCTGTTTTCTAACACATTGCTGCAGCAGCTTCCTCCCCGCTTTGCACCTTGGTTTTCTCACCGGTACATCACACAAAAAGCAAGTGCTGTTGACATCAGGCAGAGTTATCCTTGTGTCTTTCAACACTTGCCCAGTGTTTGAAGAATCCAGCATGGAAAATGCCTTTGAAGCTTCACATCCAGCCAAGAAGAGGCCAAGACGAAGGCATGGTCTGTACTTTATCCTGGTCTCGTAATCACAGAACCACAGAACGGGTTGGAAGGGACCTCAAAGTCCATCTCATTCCATGGGACACCTTCCACTATCCCAGGTTGCTCAAAGCCCCATCCAACCTGTTCTGGGACACTTCCAGGCATCCAGGGGCAGCCACAGCTTCTCTGGGCACCCTGTGCCAGGGCCTCCCCAGCCTCACAGGGAACAATTTCTGCCTAACATCAGGGTGGTCAAGCTCAAACGTGATGGAAGGGAGCTACAAACACAGGCAGAACACATCCAAGGCCACAGAACGGGCAGCTGGAAAACATTTGCTGGGACAAACAGCTCCTGCTGTGGGACTGTGCAGACAGACCCCTTGCATGGAGTAAACGGCAAAAGTTTTGCCTTTCACACACCACTCAGAGCTATTTTCCATCACGCCTCCCACCACAGCCCACAGAGGATACACACATTCTGCACCAGGTAACAAAAGCACCTGCATGTGCAGGGTAGTTTGGAGGGACAGGTCCATTTGCTCAGATGAAGACCACCTCGTACTGTCTTTAAGAACAGGGAACAAGTTTAGGGTCACACACCCCAACAACAGCATTTGCAACTTGTGCTGGCAGCCCTCCTGTTCCATGTTTGAGGCTGTTTCACACCACTTCCCAACACACCCGGTGTTTGAACTGAAGGCTGGTGTGGGAGAGGAATTTTCCTGTTTCCCAGGACTAGAGAGATGTGGAACTAAGGCTATGGGCCCATAGCTGGAAAGAGCCAGGAAAACCTGATGGGACTGTAAACTCAGGACTCACCCACATCCCCTTACTGCCACTGCAACTTCCCTCACATAGGGAGGCTGCAAGAGGAGATTTACTGGTGGCTGCCAAGCCAAATTGCTGCTCAGCTGAAGATTTATGCTGCAATTTGTAGTGCTGTTAAAATAGAATTGGAAGCATGGTGGGGGAAGAGGAAGAGAGAATGAAAGAGAGGGGAGGGGAAATGGATCAGGAGCAACACCACGGCTCCAAAGCTGCCTGCTCCATCTCTCACATCTCCATTGAACCAATCACTCTGCATTTCCAGCTGCTGTGCTCCAGCCTTCAGACCCTGCAATGCCAATGCCTGGGCTCGCTTTGCAGCGGGGCACATGCAGGGTACAGTTAATAGGAATCCGTCCATCTCCACAGCACCTGAACTGTCAGACTCAATAAATACAGCTGGCAGAGAATGGCACAAAAGGGACAGGGCATCTGCAGGCTGGTGGCTGCTCACGTGACTTCCACACGGCAGCCACCAAGGACAGGAGAAGGGACACCTCCATCCCAAATGTCACCCACTGCCTTCTCATTCTGGCACTGGTTAAACACCATTCCTACCTGCTGAGGTCAGAGGTGAGCTGAATTATCTCCTGCACCTCCAGGAACTTGCCAGCTCTGCACACCAGATCTGGCGGAAAAAGGCTGTCAAGTCATGGATCGATATCCCTGCATGTGCACAGAGCCATGGGATTCCCCCACCGAGACCCCCACTGCCCCCTCCTCTGAGAAGCCAAGGAAAGGTCAGAGTGCCCTGCAGCTCCCAGGGAATCCTGGCTCTGCTCTGCACCACTGGGTGCTGACACACAATCTCCAAAAAATCAAAAGCAAAACTTCTTTAGTGAACTTCAACAGAACAGCTCTCCTTTGACATCAGGGTAGCTCCCCACGCCCTGAGCCAGCCCTCTTGTCCTGTACTGCCAAAGCCAGGGAGGAATTTCAGAATTACAGCCAAGGAAACTTTGCCCTTTCAGACCCTGGGCATCCCTGCAGAAATAGCCAGGCCAGGCTCATTCCTCATTCCAGAAACCACCCTAGGGCTGGGGGTTTCTGTTTACTGAGAGGTCAAACTATGGATCCAAACTGACCCCCCAGGCATTGGGGAGCTCTCAAGCCCTGCCACAGAAGGACTTCCTTGAGGTGCCCCAGCCAGCAATTGAGTGCAGTTCCTTCTTGCAAGGGATGGGAGAGGATGGGATCCTGTGCACAGGCTGAGTCCCACCAACAGCAATGGATCTGTTTGCGTGTGTGCTCCTGACCTATAAAGGTCACTTCTCTTTCTCATGTGCCTGAACTTTAGAGGGGACAATTAGCCACAGCTCCCTAGAGGCTCAGTGGGATAAAACACACCGACCTTCCTGTGGTTTGGCTGGGAATGCTTCATCATGCACAGCCTACTTGGCATTTTCATTTCCTGGCACTGGTCGCTTCTAGGACAGTCCTGGGCCAGCCTTCAGTGCCAGCGTGCAGGTGAAATAGCTCTGGGTGTGCAGAGTGGACCCTGGCCTGTACCCTCTGGCACAGCATCCTGTGTAGGCAGTGACAGGGGCTCCCTCAGCACGTTGTGCTCCCCCAGTTTAAAACCCTTCTGCGCACCTCCAGCCCCATCAAGCACCAAGTCAACGGTGCCTCGAGGCCGCCCTGGGCAGTTGCCAGTCACAGATCACCCTCCAGGATCCCATCAGCAAATACCAGGCTCCAGGAGGACACAGGAGCACTGCAGCACACCAGAAGCCCACCATGGTCCCAATGCCTCATCAAACATAGGTTCAACACACGAATCCACACTTGGCCTCAGATTCAGTTTGGTGTCACTGTGCCCTTTCAAAACGGGGGCTGTTTGGCTTCTCCGGCCTCTTGGACATAGAGGGGAGGATTTGGTGGGTTATATGGAAGGGCCAGGAACAGAGCAGAACAATGCTGTGCTGGGGCAGACTGAGTCACACAAACACCCAGCAACCCAGCTTGGCAACCAACACTTTGGCAACCCAGCACCCCAACCTGCTCCTTCTGCTCATGCCCCAAGCTCTAGAGCTATTGCCACCTTAACCGAGCCAGCAACACATCTGGCTGACTCCTGGAGCAGGCAGACGGGCTGGAATGAGCAGGGAAGCCTCTACAAGTTATAGTGTACCCTGGAGGCCTCCAGGCTGGGTAATTCAGACCGTAGCACTGCTTACTGCCTTGTAAAGATGACACACACTTAACTCAGTGTTTTGACAGCTGGAATCTCAAGGATGCTCCTGGCTGGAGCACGTGCCATTAACCCTCCAGAGACCATGTGCCAGAGGGAAGCATCCTGCCAGCACAGCAACCCCAGAGAGGCCAGGCTGGGGCCGCTCCAACAGCTCAGTGTCCCTTCCCTGCAGCACAACACTGAGTTTTCTACCAAGGAGAGCAGCTCCTGCTGTGGTTTAAAGCTCCTGAACCTCATCAAGTCACACACACGCTCACAGACAGCCCTGGGTAAGCTCAGCACACATACTCCTCAAGGACACCCTGAAGGGCATCACTGCCAACCTGCACGGGACAGAGGAGGAAGGAGCACACGTGTCCTGGAGACTGAAATGCTGCACCAGACACAGGGGTCCTGTCGGCTGCTGTGCTCTCCCCACCACACTGCCACCAACAGCAGTCCCTGAGCAAGCCAGGGACTACAGGGAAAGTAGGCTACTAACCCAGGGAAAACAGGTCACTGGGTGAAGCTTTGCTGGAGATTCTCTAGGGTGTGTGTAAAGTGCTCAATGCCAGCCACTGCACGTGCCACAGGGGCTGCTGGGCAAGACAGCAGCAATGTCACTGATCAGTCCATTCTGTGCCACGGGCTGCAACCTGAAGCTCCTGCAAAACAAAAGTCTTTCCACATTTCAGAAGCACCAAGTGTTTCCATGTTTGTCCCTCCCCACAGATGGACACAACAGCTGCAGGTAAGGCAGCAGGAGAAGCCTCAGCTCCTGGTGAGGGAAGGTACAGCTGGTGGCATGGGTCTGATGGAATGTCCCAGTGCTGCATGAGGCACGTGCCAGCCAACAGCAGGGCTCTGAATGAAAGGTGTCCTCTCCTTGGTGTCCCAAGGAAGCAGGGGAAAACATACAGGTTTGTATACACACACACACGCATCTGTCCATCTACCTACCTACAGCTTCACTTTTCCAAGGCAGGGAGATTAAAATCAGGTTTTAAGGAAGACAAAATATCCTGCTTGTGTCTGCCTTCTCCCCACTCCACAGCTGGGGAATGCTGCTGAAGGCCAAGGAGCATGGACAACATCCTCTCCCACCAAAAGTCAGCAAGATCCAGCCTCCCAAAATCCCCTTTTGCTGTAGCCAACCTGCCATGCTCCAAATGCCAGAGCCCAGCTCTGTGTAACCACAAGCCCCAGCGTGCGATGCACAGGGAGCACTGGGAGCAGCAGGGCTGGAACCCGAGCGTCTGCAGACCCAGCTGAGCTCTGCACTGCTCTGGGCAAGGGCAGGCGAGGCCCCTCCAGCTCCCTGCAAGCTGCTGACTTGGCAGCCTCCAAGCACCTGCAGCCCAGACTCTCCTCACCCCCCACACTGCCCTGGCTCTCCTGCTGCCAGTTCTGCCGCCATCCAGAAGGGCTCCGGGCTGCCTTCACACTCCACTTCCAGCTTCCTTCTGCTTTGGATGTCCTGCTGCAGCCTCAGAAATGCCATCTGTAATGCAGGAGCAGCTTCCTTCTCTTCGGATCAGTTCTCCACACCTCCTCACGGTGACCTGGAGCACCTGCCCCTCACAGGGACTCGGTGATGCCCGGGGGTGCTGTGAGCTGCACTGGCTGGTGAGGGGTGCTGGCTGAGATCCTGGTGCCTTGCCAGGCAGAGCAGGAATGTCGGCAGGGTGAGAAGCATGGGAAGGTGCCCAAGTCAAAGAAAAGCCCAGGGCAGTTCGTTGGAAGAGAGTGGCTGAAAAGGCACAGCCACCTGGGTGGGTTGTGGGTCCCTGGGCAGGAACAGAGAGACGCAGCACAGCTTGGCAAACGCAAACAGCACCCAAGCAGGGCTCCCCTTTCCTCTCTGTGCCCTTCTGTTGGCAGCAGCCCCGTGCCGAGGGTTGTTTCATCCCAGGGAACAAAGGCCTGCAGAGGGTTCAGGCAGCACAGCCTCCCCTCCACGCACAGCGCCAGGCTCCGGCCGCGCTGGGATCAAGGCGGCCTTTCAGGGACACGGGGCCGGGCATCACGGGGGGAAGAGGCTGCAGGGAGGTGGGTGCAGCTCTGAGCATCCCCCCCTCGCTGCTTCTGACTCATGTTAGTCAGAGACTCCAGCCCAGAGCCACCAGTGTCAAACTGGATTAAGTAACTGGTTGGAGAAATCCAGCATGTGCCTTTCACAGCAACCAGTAGCTGGTAATCTGAGAGGGAAGCAATGGGCTCTGCAGTGATCCCAGGGAACGCTGGGTGCAGAGAGGGAAGGGAGCTCCCTGCCCACCCAGAGAGCAGGAGGATATTCCTGCCTTCACCCCTCCTCTCACAAGCCCACAGCCTGAGGCCAGTGAAGGCCCATCTCCCTCCAGGACAGATGCTGCACACTGTTAGGGGGATGTGTTTGCGGTTTCCACCCCAACCCCGAGAGAAGAAACAATCCTCCAAACACACACTTTCCTACATTTCCTCATTCCTCATGGCAGCTCTGCCAGGTTCCTGAGCTTCCCACTGTATCACATCCATCCACCAGCTCCTGCCAGAGGACTGAGACCATTCCACAACTCCAAGCTACAAGCGTGACACCTCTCAGGGGGACAAGTGATTTGCCATGAGACACAAGACCACGTTCCTCCCTATGCAGCCAAAGAAAGCCAAAGGAGCAATGCAGAAGGGTTACTCTGAAAAAAAAATATCCCTGCTGTGGCTCCTCTTACTGTTCCCTGCTCCCAAAAAATATAACAAACTCAAAAAGTTCACCACCTACCAATTCGTCTCCCCCCCCACCCCCAACACACCTGGAAAAACACCGAGCACCAAAGGGCTCTCCCAGGCCCTCCACCCACACATTCCCACCGCACTGATTACCAGAGACCAGCTTCCTTCACAGCAAAACTGCATCTCCAGGGTCTCTTCCTGAAAGGGATGAAGACTGGATCTATGCACAGCCAAAACTGGATGCTAAACTCCTTCATGCAATGCAGCATCCAAAGCGAAACTCCCCAACACCTGCGCTTGGAGAAGGACCTGAACCCATGTTCCTGGAGCAAAAGTGCTCAGCTCCTGCCAACAGGAGCATCCCCAAACCAGGTAAAGGTGCTGGTTTTTCCCTTCTCCAGGCTGGCACTGTTGAATGGACAGCTCTGCTGTGCTCTCCATGCTGTGACAGCAACATCCAGGCAAGAGGGTCAGGCATTTCTGCCCAGATTCGGCCAAGCCTGCTGCGAAAGACAAGGACATGCTCCAGCTGCCTCTGCCCTGGATTTGACCTCCTTTGAGGCAGGATGGCTCTTGTGGGACGTGGAAATGAGGAAGGTTGGAGGGCACACAGGGAGCAAAGGGAGGGTTTGTTTGGGGATCTATGGATCCCAGTCTCCGCTGCGCTGCACCACCCTCCAAGTTATCCACGGCTCCAGAGCTATAAATAGCCCCAATTTAAACAACTAATGGGCTTTGTGACCGCTGGAGCAGCCAGCCTGGAGAGTGGATGGGCAGGGCTGGGAGCCTCAAGCAGATGAAACAGCATTCCACGCTGCCAACTCCTTGGCACTGCAACACCTCCTTGAGCAAGACACTGCTCCAGACACCACAGGCTCTGGTGAGAACTGGTGAGCAAACAGCTACAAGTTTGATTCCCATCAAACAAGTATCCACAACAACCTGCAGCATCTTTACTCTACCAAATCCCAGCTGAACTCCACAGCAACTTCCAGAGGGAGCACAACCCGCACAGGGATGCATCCACCTCACTGCAGCACCTGGGGAACACAAACTCCACTCCGTGTGATGAGCAGGCACGTCCTGAATGTGAGAGCTGATGGTGCCCTCGAGGTTTGGAAGAGTGGATCCTTTTTCCCTCCTCATCCCTCGTCTGTGGATACACAGCCATAGCATGTGTTGGTGACCCCCATCTGTTCCACAGCCACATCTCTGTTCTCTGCATGGAGGCTTAGGAAGGGAGATGGACCAGCTGGACCCCAGAGATCCTTTCCAACCTCAACCAGTCAGTGATTCGTGAAAGGTGCAAAATAAACTCTCTGAGCACACCCAAATCCATGCAGGTTGCTGATAAAACCCAGGGATCTGTGCCTGCTCCATCCCAGGTCTGTCAGGGCACCTGTACCCGCTGAGGCTGCCAGACCTCCCGAGGCCAGTGCCTGACCTGAGATCTGATGACAGCAAACAGAAGCAGGTGATCACCAGGTGATTCCCTGCAGTCACCTGATGCTTTACCAAGACCTTTTCTTCCCAGAATCTCATTTCTCTGGGCCTCAGTTTCCCCAACAATAAACACACAGAATGACAGAATCATTTAGTTGGGAAAAGCCCTCCAAGTACATCGAGTCCAACTGTTCCCCCAGCACTGCCAAGACCACCAGTGACCCATGTCCCCAAGTGCCACATCCACACACCTTTCTGAAAGCTTCCAGTGATGGTGACTCCACCACTGCCCTGGGCAGCCTGTTCCAATGCCTGACCATCTTTTCTGTGAGGAATTTTTCCCCCAATATCCAACCTGAACCTCCCCTGGCACAACTGGAGGCCCTTTCCCCCTGTCCTGTCCCTTGTTCCCTGGGAGCTGACCCTGACCCTCACCCAGCTGCACCCTCCTGTCAGGGAGTTGTAGAGAGCAAGTAGGTCCCCCCTGAGCCTTCCTTTCTGCAGAATAAACACTGTCCTGGTGTCCTCCAGACACTTCTGCTTGTGCTGCATGCAGAGCTGAAGTGCCACAGCACAGGAGGGTGGGAAGGAGCAGCACAGAGCCCCATTCCCGCTCCACACAGCTCCCTGCCACACTTCCATATGCCAGAGTCCCGTTATTAAAACCTCCACCAGTCTCAAAACAACTGAGAGCCCCCAGAAAAGGCCTGTGTGGTGCTGCCCAGCAGTTCTGACTTGCTGCTGTTCATGTATTTAAGCCAAGAGCTCACAAACACCCAGGACACTCAGGCTTGCCCAGAGTTTCTCCCCAGAAGTAAGTGGTGCTTCTGAGGAGCAGGGGGTGACACAGCAAGTGCCCTCCCACCACCTGCCAACAACAAAAGCAGGTCCCTTCACTTCCCTCTAAAAGCAGGGAGATTTATATATTTTTAGCATACCATAATAATAAAATAAAAGAACAGTAAAAGAGTGTGTTCCTCCCTCCACAGTCATTGAGACCCAGAGGTATTTCATTCTGCAAAGGCTTTTATAGAAAAATACAAAGCCTTTGGGGAATGCTGTGGGAAAGCCCAGAAAATGAATGTCTCCTGGAAGAGGAAGGAGTTCAGAGAGCTTCAGCCAAAGCCAGCAGTAGGCAGAGACACTTAGATCAGCTGCACAGACCTTGCAACCCTTTCCCCAAAAAGCCTCTCCTAAACAGAGTGAAATCCAGAAGTTCTCAGTATTCAACAGGACCCTCTTCATGAATCCTGGGAGTGAGGAGTAGGTGAACAGGAACATTCCCTTAAGTTTCATCAGGAAACAGCTCAGAGCCCAAATTCCCTCCTAACCCCCTACAATGTGGAAGGATGCACCCTGGAGAGGTGCCACCACCACTTCCAGCAGCAGCAGGAGAAACCACCACGATCCCACAGCTCCCAAACGGTGCCACTGTGGCAGCCACAGCAACGGAGCCGTGTCCTGCTGCCAGCACCAGGCCTGTGGCACTGCCCCTTCCTGCTCCCAGCTCCAGGAAGGGTTTGGCACGTCAGGAAGCTTGGCCATGATGGATCCCCAGGCTCAGCTGAACACTCCCACCCAACAGCAGCCCAGGCCAAGCATCTTCAAGCACATGAGCAAGACAGAGCCCAAGGGGACTTGAAGCTGAGCCAGAATTTGTCTGGCTGCACACAGCTACCGGGGCTGAATTCAAACCCAACATCTTTGCCCTAAGCAGAGGTTTCTGCAGTCAGATCCCCGTAACATGCACCTAACACCTGGTACCTCCCGTCTTTCAGTAGCTGTGTCCTCCTGGCACGCTGGGAAAGGGACAGGCTCCTGTTTAAATGCTGACACACAGAAAGAGAGTGTGCAGCCCTGTCCAGAAAAGACCAGGGACTCAAATCTGGTTGTCACAAGTCTGCTGCTTCTACCACTAAGGCCCTTTTTCTACTCCCTCCTGTCTCCCTGTCTTCAGCAGACAGGGAATTCCACACCATCAGCCTCACCCAGGCAACAAGAGACAGTGAAACTTCCTCCCAGCGTATAAAATCTTGAAAGCCAAAGAGCACTGATTTCTCCCCTTATTACCCCCCCACCATGAGGGATGACTCCCCCAACTCCCCCATCAAGTACAGACCAAAGTCACTCGCTAAGTATTTGTGTCCCTGTTTTCCTGCCAAGGAAGGTTTGTGTTCATCCCTGAGACAGCCCAGAGCAGCTTGGCTCTGTGCTGCTCCACAGCAGCCAAAGCATTATCAGCTTTGAAGGCGGCGGCAGGCAGGGACAGAAAATCAGCAGGAAAAGCAAAGTCTATCCCAGAACTGCTGCCCAGCCTCAGATTGACTCCCCAGTACTCCACTTCCTTCCTACACCACACGACTCCGGGGACGAGGACATGTTCAGGCAGGATACCTACCCTGACTTGTTCTATTGACTTACTTAATTTTTTAAAAGAATATATTTATCTGTTCCTCTCTGGAAACCAATCATCCGCTGCTCCTTGGCCCTGCTTCCCTGGGAGCAGCGGCCCTTTGATGCCTGGCAGCCTGGCTGATCTCAGCAGGTCTTTTGAACCCACTTCCATAATCACTGCCTGGAGCGAGTTCTTCCCACGCAACTCGCTGCTCAGTGAATCACGGCCGGTGATTTTCCTGTCTCCAGGAACCACACGACACTGAGTCGGGATGAGTTCTGCTCTCCCTTTAGCAGGGGAAATAAGGAATTATCACAAAAGCCACTCCTGTCCCCACAGGACACCGGCGTTATCTGCGCCAAGACCGACAGTTCCTGTTCTTGCCCCAACATCCGCTCCACCACCAAGGCTGGTTCTTCAGGAAATTTATTTCCACATGTCAAGATATCACTTAGTTCCTCAAGCTCCTCCAAGCTACAGACTTGGAGCCGTGAGCAGCCCCAGCTGCCACACACGAGGCTGCAGAGACACCGCCTTTTTTAGTGCCCAGGGCCAGGTGTGCACTGGAAGTTCCTAAATTTCAGTTCTGGCTGTGCACGGCCATACCAGGGAGTTCATCTGTGAGCTGAGACACCTTCCCCAACTCCTCAAGGCAGCAGAGGGAAAACCAGCAGTCCAAAAGGGATAATCCTGCAGGAAGGACCCAGCTCTGTTTGCAGAATCTCTCTAAACTAGAGGGGACAAACCCCACAGCACAGATCACTGACCAGAGCCGTGCACCAGCCACACAGGTTGGCACACACAGCAACAGAATTTGGGAACTGCACAAAATATCTTTTTTAAAGGTACTCAAGTCTATGCTAGAGAGTAAAGACAACAACTTCTTGGTTTCACACTGTTCCCAGCTCAACAAGAAGACCCAAGACAGGGCCAGATGGGAGCAAAGCCTGACATTGCTGGGAGGCTCTCAGAATCATGCACCAGAGCTTGGGAAGCACATCCCGGGCCTTGCAGCAGCAGGAAGGCAGGAAAACGAGGTCTGCACCACAGATACTGCACCATCATCACAGCAAACACCTCCAGGGGAAAGCCAGGACAGCTCAGGGACACTCAGAGCAAGCAGCTATTCCTAAATGACCAGCAGCTCCAAACAGACTCAAGCAGGTATGGACACCCATCCAGGCTGGAGTCCACACAAAGCAGGCATTAGGCAACAGCTCAAACGTTATCAGCACAAAACAGGGCAGCCTCTGTAGCCAAGCCGCCGGGCAGAGGGGTTTTAAATGCTTTTTGACAAATCTCTCAACCTGTCAGAGGATGAATGCAGGACACCAGCCCTCCAGCAATAAGAGAAACTCCTCACGGCAAGTGGCTGATGTGGAAGGGGCAGAGGCAACAGCTCAGAGACACATCTGAGGTGCTGATTTCATCGAGGTGGGATAGGAATTGAGGGCTGGAAACACTAATCTGTTTTTAAGAGTAATTCTGTTTTGATGTTTTTCATTCCTGTGGATCTCTTATTCAAAAGCATTTCACTGCTTTTGCATGAAAACAGCTTCTCTGGCTCTTCTGAGTTCAGAAACTCCTGCAACTTATTGCCACCCAACCTGGAGACACGATCCTCCACCTGGGACACTACAGCGTGGTTGGGAGGCCAGAAAGAAGAGGAGCCACGAGAACATGGCAAACAAGGAACTGAGATCCCATTCCCAGGCAGCCACCTTGACAATTTAGGTGAGTGAGGAAGAGCTGGGATGAGTCCTGCAGTCCATTCTGCAGGAAACATCAGCCACCCTGTGTAAAGCCAGGGTTTGGCATCACTCAGATCAGTGGGAATTTGGCTCTGGCTTCCCAAGGAACTGAGCCTCTGAATGAAAGGACCCAACACTCAGTAGGATGCAAAGCAACTCGTGTCCCAAAGGCAGCGCCCGGACCGAAGCTGAGAGGTGAGCAGGCGAGCGGGTGAGCAGGTGAGCAGGCTCCTTCCCCTCCTCCTTACCTTCGCAGCCGGTGCTGTAAGTGCTGGTGCTGCCGCGTTATAAGGGCACTTTCCCACACGGGGCCACCGGGACTGCTCCTATACCAGCCCACGGCCGGGTGCCCCGCGTAGGGCGAGCTACTGAAGCCATGGTCCGACTCCGTCTCTGCGGCCAGCGATGAGGCAGAGCTCCCCATGGTTCCCCCCTACCCAGGCCACGCTGAGATTGAGCCTAGGTTAGGTCCAAGCCAGTGGCATGGGCAGCTCGGGTGGAACAGGCGAGGCGCTGCGGCATGGGCTGCTGCAAAGATCCCAGCACGCTGGAGAAAGGAAGGTCGGTTCTGATCAGAGTTGGAAAAAAAACAACAAACAAACACAGAGAAAGGGGAAAAAAAAGGAAAGAAAAAGAGAGAAAGATAAGGTACAATTTCAGCAACAACCCTCCAGTTTTAAAGCCTACCAATGCACGCTCTGATCAGGGTCCTCATCCCAGAGCTCACTGCGAGGGGAAGGGCTGTGTCACTGAATCCAGCTTTTGCTGCTGGAGATGGTGAGTGTGGGGGCTCTAGAAGAGGCTCCCCCCAAGTTAAGCACCAGGAGTTCCCAGGCACAGGGAAGCACTGACTGATAGAGGGAAGCACAGCAGAGCCCAGCACAAAGCCCTTCGCACACGGGAAAGAAGCAGAAAATGTGACAAGCCAGGCCCACCTGGAGCCCAAACCGGCAGCCCTTGGGGACCACACACACCAGGTTAGTCTGGGCTCTGACTGGCACACCAGTTTTAGTTACCTCAGCTACAAGGACTGGATGGCTTGTGTGCCTACATGTAAAATAAAATATCCCTCTTTTCCTGTTTCCCACTAACACCCCAGTAAGGCTGGAACTGGACAGACTGGGGATCTGCACAAGTATTTTCTATGACTACTTATTTTCAGCTCAAGCCAAGTTTCAGCTGATCCTGAGCACGCCCCTACCCATAGAAGCAGGTCTGGGGTTTGCTCCTCCGTTTCTTCCTCTCTCTTTCCTACTTTTTGGAATTTACTCTTCAAGCATCCCCACAATTAAACTCCAGAAACACATCCTCTAGTATTCAAAGAAGTTTAAACATGCACACGTCTCTCCTTCTAGTGAAAAGGCAGGACAATCTGGATGCACGTCAGGAGCAATGGATCAAGGTAACATTTAACAGAGCAAAAAAGAAGAAACAAGAAAGTTGGATAAATTAGCACAGCTGAGCTTATTCAATTACCCACCAGGATTTAAGGAGATGAATGAACCACAGAAAGACCTTTGCGAAGAAACCACTTTTGCCGTAAAAAGGCTGAGATGAGGAGTTCTAAAATACAGTTTTTCAATCCCAGGATTGATCTAAGGGATCAAGAAAGGCCTTGATAGATAATAGACTTTCAAAAGCAGCAGCTCAAGGAGCAGGTGCAATTTTGCTACAAGTTCAATACCAGAATGTGCCTGCATTAGGTCATTAACTGGAGAATGTTAACTGCTCTGTCACGGTCTCTGTAGCCTACAAAGCCTGGGCTAACCAAATAAATCTGAAAAAAGCCCAACAACACAGTCTTCCCTATCTCCTCCTTGTTGTAATTGGTCTGCCTCACTGCTGTACATCAGCCCCACATCCTCACCACCCAACAGCAAGGTGTCACTGATTTCCCAGATCCAACCAAAGTGGATCCCTGGCGCTTCCCCTCTCATTTCCTGCTATTCAAGCAGTTAATTTGTAACAAATCTGATTTTCTGGCTAAATGAAAGCTACACGATGTGAGGGGAAGAGCACTTTCAAGTATCATCAACTCAGTCTATCTGGAGATACCAGTCCTCCCACACCTGTGCTGTCTCTGGCTCTTTCGCCCCATCCCGGGGGCCCTACGTGCTCCAGCAGCAAAGGCACAGGGGATGCAACTCTGACACCTACTAGAAGAACAAACTGTCTCTTACCTCAAAACTCGGGTTCTATCATGATAAAGTAGATAAATAAAGGCAAGATGGGTAGAACAGCCCCTCACTGCAGGCTGAGCCAAACAGGAAGGATGCCCAGGCGCCAGCAGCCTTTTTTCCCCTCGAGTTGGGTTAAATGGCCACATAAAGCACTTCCACAGCCTGGTTCAAGACCACTTCCTCAAGCTGGTAAAGCAGAACCCTTTGCTTCCTCCTCCTGCCCATGGGAACGCCAGTTTTAGCTCATCCCAAGAGGAGACAGAAATGCCTGCTGCCTGCATCGCTGCCGGCTCCCAACGCGGTGCTGCTCTCCCGGCCCGTCTCCTCCACCAGCTCCACACCAGGGAGCTGGAACAGGCAGCTCCACTCCGCAGGGAGGGGAAAGGCTGGGAGCCCTGCTTTAAAACCTGCAGTAAAACCCCACGGTGGGTGGAGCTGGGAGTGGAACGGAGCTATAAATAGGTGGAGGATAACCTAGCTAAGTCGGAGTGATCTCCGAGACTGTCTGGTCTAACTGGGCTGCTTGGCTGTGAGTGCTGCGTGAAATCGGATTTCTCCAGGCAAAGCAGTAAATCCTTCTCCTCAGGGTCACCCTCATGCCAGGTGAGAGCAGCCAATGAATGCTGTTGAAGGGGGAGCGTTGACCAAAGGTGGGGAGAGGGCGAACCAGTTTGAGAACAGGAGTGGCGGCAGCCCAATGCAAAGCATGTACGTGCTCACCATGCTGAGCCCCAAAATGCCTTTGGCCAACACTAAGCAAATGAGGAGCCTCCAAGAAGTCAAGGTGAGAATGGAAACTGCACCCCGGCAAGGGAAGGGGTCAATTAAAGAAGAAGAAAGCCTCTCTGGAAGCACTCGGCCTTATTGTTGAGGAATTTCTGCCACTGGGCAGGGAGATGCCCCAGGAGATGACCTGCAGGCACGTGGCTGAACAGGGGAGGCTTCAGTCACTAAAAGGGAGCAAGCTGCCAAGAGTTCCTCTGTCTTGGCAGGAGGGAGAAGGATTTTTCCTCTAATTAATAAAGCACTGCTTCCACCTATCTAATCTGGAGAGGAAGCAACAATGTGAACAGATTGAAGTGTCTTGAGAAGGGTAGATCTCACTCATGGAAATTACCAGTTAAGCACCTTAGCAAGATGCTGAATTTGGATTTTGGTTTTCTGCCCCTCGCAGCTGCAATAATTACCAGGTTTGAACTGATGCTGTGTAACTGCTCCCAAAATATCACTTCCAAAATAAATCCAGGTTTGATCTCGCCACCCCCAAGCCCCTCACAGCTGCTTACCCTGATCTGTGGTATGTGATGCAGACCGTTCCTCAAATTCACCACCAGACCCAGAGCAGCAGACAGGTACAGCGTGTGCAGGACAGCAAAGCTGTCCCACGGAGCTCCTCCTGCTGCCAGTACAGCAAAGCAGCTGCCTGGATGCTTCCAGATAACCTTATTCCTCCACACCAGCGAGCAGTGCTGACCCTTCAGGCCTCAGCTCTCATGTCACAGCAGAGCAGGCAGGAAGGGTGGGGATCTACCCAACCCCCTTTCCTTCCCTCCAGTTTCAAAGTAGGTTTTGGCTCTGAAGAGAGCAAAAAAAGGAAAAAAAAAAAGGGAACTAGCCCAATGTTTCAATGCATCTAGGAAGTTGCAGGATCAACCTTTCCTAGCATCAGCCCCAAGCTCTTCCCTTGGCACGCAGCAGGAAGAAGAGACAGAGGTCCCTGGAGCCGCTGCAGCCCCTGAGGAAACCAGTGAGGCAGACTCATCCCAGCTGGCCCCATGCGCAGCAGCCCCTCCTTGTGATGGGATACACCCGCTCTCCTTTTCCTAGCGATTTGTTGATCCATGTGGCATGAGCCAGCTTTGCTCCTGCTTGAATTTTCCAGCCTCTCTTGGTTCTCAGCCTTGCAAACTCAGGGACAAGACTTTGCCACTTCATTAACTCCTCCACTCCCCCAACCTATAAATCAAGTCAATTCTGAGCTACTCCCTCGCTCCAGGGAAGATCCAGGAATGAAAATACCATCAGACGCACTGAACTCCAGACAGCTCTGGTCTGAGGTGTGGGCCAGCAGCTGGCCCAGGAGAAGGCACACCACGTACTGAGGGAAACACATCCCTCAAAGCTGTGCCCAGAGGAAGCTGCAGGAGACTTTCTTCTAAGATTGAAGCTGAAGTACCAGCCCTTCTCCTCCCTCTGCTGTGGGAGCTCCTCTGCCTGGGGGCTGACTAAGATCCACAGAATCTCCTGACTTGGAAGGGACCCATAAGGATCATGAGTCCAACTCCTGGCCCTGCATGGGACTCCTCAACAATCCCACCCCGTGCCTCAGAGCGTTGTCCAAGTGCTCCTGGCTTGAGGCCACGACCATTCCCTGGGGAGCCAGATGTGCTGGCACCTGGCACCACCCTCACCAGCAAAGGAGGAGCTCTCTGCCTTCAGTCCCATGTAACCTGCTGCTGGCAGGGAGAAACCAGGACTCCTGAAGAGCTCTCATCGTCCAGTGCCCACACACAACCCTGGAGGAGCAGCCTCCTCTCTGGGGACTGCGGGATGTGACTCACACCCTTAAACTCCAAGGAGCTCAGAGGCAGCTGGAGGAGCTGGGGCTGAGTGGGGGCACTGAGCTGGAGGGGACCACTGCAGACATCCTGAAGGAATGGCCAACCCTTGGCCCCCCACCAATCCTGCCTCCATGCACAGCAGATCTCCCCTGAAGGAGGCACATGCTCAGCGGGGCCAGGGTAAGCAGGGAATGGTGTGCAGGGCTGGGAAGGTGCACAGCACGAGACATGGCAGCCTAAGAAGGTTATAAAGTCACAGAGCAGGTTAGGCATGGGATAGCTAAGGATGCAGAGTGGAGTGTCTGACAGTGTCATGCCAGCCAAGGAAGGGAAAAGAGCTCAAGCATTTGTGTGATCCAGCCAGCCCCAGCTCCAGGCAGGATGGCAGGACCTGAGGATGTGCAAAACCAGGCACCAGCACCAAGAAGAGCATGGCTGGAATTCACCAGGCTGAGATGACCCTGGGAAGAGAAGTAACCCCAAGAGAGGAAGGGAAAAATCCTCTCTTTTTCCACAAGGCAGCAGAGGAAGAGCAGACAAGCAACGAGACACCCACATCAGGCAGACACAGCACTGAAATCCAAGCTGCAAACGCCGACACAACGAGAGCTCCACGGCTCAAGTGCAGCAAGAGCAAGCGAGCTGGA
Organism: Lycocorax pyrrhopterus obiensis; assembly: GCA_014706295.1. NCBI lineage: Eukaryota > Metazoa > Chordata > Aves > Passeriformes > Paradisaeidae > Lycocorax > Lycocorax pyrrhopterus. The sequence continues at coordinate 15,457,635 of JACSVZ010000012.1, read as the reverse complement.
ACACTCTGTGCTGAGCAGGTGTCGTGCACACAGCTGGGGACAAGACAAAGTTTTGCTGCTCTTTCTCCCTATCCTCACATGCCAAGCCAGCCCAAATGCTGCAGTCTTGGCAGGAAATGGAGGAGTCAGCAAGTTCCAATTCCTTGCAAAGCTTCTGGCAGGGAGGGGTGGGAAGGCACCTCCAAGGACAGACTGAGGGAGAGGTATAAAAGAGGGATGGGACAGTGCTTGGCACATTCAGCTGGGATGGGGGAGGCTTTTTCAGCCCTCGTGCTCCACCACAGAGCTCCCCGTGGTTCTGTGACTCAGAAAGCTCTGCCTTACCTGCCAGGGCCAAGGAGTCTTCAGGTGTGACAGGCAGTATGCAAGCACTGCAGATAGGAGGACACAGGAAAGGCAGAGAAGGGTGAAACTCACCCACCCAAATGTTTGTTCTGGGGCAGAGGGTTGAGGGAAGAGTCAGATATTCTGTCCTTGGAGGAAATTGAGGGGATAGGAAGCTTTAAGTGAACTGTTTTCCCAGATTCTGGTGAGAAATAAGACTGGTACACCACTTGCAGAGATATCATTAGCTGAAGTGAACTGTCTGGAAGCAGATTTCCAGATGGGCTATTAATGAGGTAACAAGATAATTGAACCTGGAGTCCTAGACCAGCACAGAACAGGATCTCACGCTTCATGCTGCAAAGTCCAGAACAGCAGCACATGTCTCTGGCCACAGACACCAACATGCAAAGGCAAGCTTGAGGGTCTTTACCTTCTTTCAGCTGCCTTGAAACTGGTTCTGGCCCAACTTTAGCCCAGAAGAAACTCATACACAGCAGCTGAGTTGGGCTAAGCTGCATTTAATGCCCAGCACTGACTCTTCATAAGTATGCAGGCAGAGGAAGAGGTGTCCAAAGCCTGAAGTAAAAGATTGATAGGAAAAGTAGATGTATTGCAGAGCCAGCTTAGCCACAGAGCAACTACCATCGAAGTCTCAGCAAAGTTTCCTCTTCTCCCTTGCACTGGACACTCTAAACCAGTGACAGATAATCCAGGGAGCTACTGGAAATCTATCCCGGTCACTTTGAGAGAGGGGATTACACAGATCTGAAAGGGCAATCAACATCTTAATCACAAGCTGGAGGGAGAAAAAGAGGAGAAGCAGGAAGGTTTTTTCAAAATAAGGGATAACTTCAAATCTCATCTCCACTGACAACTGCAAAGCAGTTTCTGAACAAGCATGAAAATGACAACAAGGGCACTGCTGCAGAAGGGTCGGAGTGCACACACGTTTAAGAAAACCCACACAAGGAAATCCCTCCAACCCCAGTGCTCTATTACGCCAATTAACACTGCTCCAGTGAAGTGCAACAAGCCGCGTGTGTCCCGCAATTCCCGGCCAATTGTGGGTGACTCCGGAGCGTCACCACGGCGTGGGTGGGCTGGCAGGGCCCTCTCAGCACCAGCAGCGAGGAAATGCCACAGAGAGACTCACAGGGGAAGCAACAAAACAACACAAGCCACAGCATCCAATCTCAGGAAGCTTTACCAGCAGATCTCATTTCCAGATCTTTTCCTCCCCGTGTTCATAATCCTTGCAGCAGAGTTCTGTCATCCTACTCAGCTCACAGGCTGCCCCAGCTACAAAAGATGTCAGGCTGAAAAATCACCTCGACAGACTGCCTGCTGAGACCAGTTGCATTATAAAAACAGGAAGCTCTTGCCTGCCTGCTCCCAATATGCTATGGATTTAATGGGAAGGAGCATACGCAGGGATGCTTTGCAGGAAGAGCACACACATGGGACTCTTGCCAGGAAAAATGCATCTTGAGTAACACATGTGCTCTTAGTTTCCTCTTTTTCAGAAAGGTTTAACTACACTCTGAGCTACCCAGCAGCAATAAACCACTTTTTTCCCCTCTTTCTCACTTATAGCAGAGTGTTGCTTGGTAAACAGCAGATCTTCGTGTCTGAGGCTGTGCCAGCCTGTGCTGAACAGAACTGTTGTTATTGCACATTCACAGCTAGAGATAAACATGCATAAGAGCCACGAGTAAGAGCCAGGCACTGGTTCTTCAATACACTGCTTTATCAGGTTCACCTTGATTCAAACATTTCTGACATCTCTCCCTCCTGAAGGGGCAAGATGGCACAAGTAGCAAGGACAAACATTAAAAAAGAAGACAGAAATGACAGCAGCACAAAAAGTGCTCTTCTGTACTCGCTAACATTCACAAACTGTGCAGCTCACAGCTCCACCTGCACGTGAAACACTCAAAAGCACAACACGGAAACAAATGGGCCCAGCCAACCCAACCTGCCCAAATGGGAAAACAAAACAGCCTTCAGCACATTTCTCAGGACAAATCTCCATCCAGGGCCACAACTGCTACAGGAGATAAAGGTTACAGAGAACGAGGGAAGGAAAAAAATGTGCAAGTCATCATCTCATCTGCAAGCGGACACTCTGCAATGACACAGGCACAACAAACCAACCCAGGAAAACTGGACACTGGAAGTGTGAGGGTTTCTAACCTTTCCAAGAGCAGATCTCTGGACCAGCTGCTCCAGAAGCACTGGAGAAAAAAGCATAGCGTGAGTTCCAACAATTAGCTCCCGGACAAGTTCATGACCTGCACGAGATGACTGCCCGTCTTCAGCAGCACGGAACTGGACTTGATGACCCATGAAGTTCCTTCCCCCCAATCACTCAGCAACCCAAATTCATAGAGGCCCAGACATAGCACAAACACGAGGTCATTCCCAAAAGGACAGCAGGGATTGTATCTTCAGATCATGCTAAGCTGACAGATAAGCAGATGAAGAGCTGGCCACTGCAGAAGGGAGGGGAAAAGAATTGCAGCAAGAAACAGTCTCACAGCCAGTAAAAGCTCAGGGCACAAACTTGGAAAGCAAAGTCTGAGGGGCAGGAGGTGGAGATGTTCCCTGAGTACACTGTCCCCAGACATTCCAGCCAAAGCTTTAATGCTAACACAGATTAGACAGACAGTAAATATATAATTTGCCCAAGCCACATCCAGTCACATCCCTTCCTAGAGAGAGGTCCAGTCCTCACTGCAATGCCCTACCCAAGCCACATAGGCAGCAGCACCTGGGTGTCTCCTTCTGCCATTTTAATGCAATTTGGCCTTCCCTGGCTTTCATCAGGCACCACGTCCCAATTTCCAACCAACTGGCCTAGATTTAAGCCAACACATCTCTGGCTGTGCCTCAGGCAAGTGCAGAGGTGGGAGAAGCCTGACAGACAACGGTGCCATTTGGCATTTCCATCACAAACAACCAAGGGACAAAAGCACAAGAATTGCTGAGAGCTGCACAAGAGGCTCCTGCCTTCCCCAGGAGCACAGGGAACCAGGGGAGAACAGGGAAGTGGGACAGACTCGGGGTGGGGGAGAGAGGAAGCTCCTCTTCTAGAATCATAGAATCACACAGTGGTTTCGGTTGGAGGGAACCTTAAAGCCCATCTCCTTCCACCCCCTGCCACCTTACACTATCCCAGGTTGCTCCAAGTCTCATCCAACCTGGCCTTGAACACTTCCAGGGATGGGGCAGCCACAGCTTCTCAGAGCAACACGGAAGCACAGCTCAGCACAACCCTTTAAAGCAAAAGCACCACATTACTGTTTACCCCTCTCCACCTCCAGATGACACCTGAAAAACACATGAATCCTTCTGCACCCTGATGGGGCAGCCATGCCATTGCTTCTGTTCGGAGATTATACTGTATTGAAATCATAGGTGTGGAGTAACACCTGGTACAATGAAGTGATACAAACAAAACAGGGCCTGACACCATCACAACCCTCCCCTCTCCTCACCAGAGTGGTTTTACTGGCTCACTGTCTCCATCACAACCGGCTCCTCTTCAGCTACACCTGTACAGCTGGAATTGTAGGACGTGTTCAATTACACACACCTTAAGCCATATTTTCTGGGAACAGTCAGTTGAACAAACACAATGGTCATATGAGGAAAAGGCTGTACTCTGAGAGGGCTGAAACACAATGCAGATGGTTTGAGTGATGGTAGAGCAAAGCCAGCCAGGCCACCTGTGGTACCTCCAGCACGTGGGAGGGAGCTGGGCTTTAACCAAGGGCTGCTGGCTGCATCCTGAACCAAAAGGGCAGATGGAGAGGAGATCATGTTACTGGAGTCACTCCCAAATGCTTTGCAACACACATCCAGCTGCCTGAGCCTTGTGTGGTGCTGCAGACCCCCAGCCTCCCCTCCAGCAGGCTCTGCTCACTAAGACATGGCAAGGTCAGGCAATAGGAGCAAGGGCAGTAGCTTTTGGAAGACATTCCAGGGCTGCATCAAAACACATCCAAGAGCAGGAATGCCAGCTCATCCCTCTCATCCCTGAGAACAAGCCACGGTGCAGATCTGACCAACACCTGCCTGGTGACAGTCACCACTCAAACACCACAGTGCTCATGGCCCAGCCTCACTGACCAAAGCTATGAGAGGCTCCTGCAGACCTTCTGCTGTGGCTGGACACCACCGTCACACAGAGACTCCAGCTAGTCCATAAACATCCAGGCAGACCCGACAGGCCAACACACAGCAAGCGCCAGTGTCCATCTGATTAACCCAAAGCCCCAACCTGGATGAGGCCACGTCAACCTGGATCATTCGAATCCAAGGACAACGCCATCACACACTGCAAGCGTATCCTGAAGGTCCAAGCTCAGACTGGCTTCCCCCCACCTCATCCTGCCTCCACAGCCCAGGCTCTGAATGTCCAGGCTGAAAGCAGCCCAGCCACATGAGGCACAATACAGTCACCTCTCTGTCCCAGTGGGCTGGGAACTGCCATGGCTCTGTGGTTACTGCAGGCAAAGCTATGCAGAGTTTCTTTATTGCCCTGCCCTTGCACTGCCTCAAACACACCCTGGGACAGTCATGCAGTTTCCACTGCTTAAGATTGTGAGGTGCTGGAAGACCCCACAATTTCTCACACACCCTGGGACAGTCATGCAGTTTCCACTGCTTAAGATTGCGAGGTGCTGGAAGACCCCACAATTTCTCATCCACTCTCAGAGTTTCATCTTCACCATGAGAAAACCAGAGGACATCAGTATCCCCACGCATTTGAGCACGTAGCCTTCATACAGACAGCATGGAAACACTCAAAGAAGGAATTCAAACAAGGAAGAAAGACAAAAACGAGAGGCACGAGAGACACGAAGCAAGGTAACTGTGCTCACAAACCGGAGGAGAGAAGGTGTCCTTCCTTCCAGCCCCTCCCAGCCCAGCCCAGAGCCAGCTGAGTCAGAAAAGCCTCTCACCCAACACAAATCCTGCTTGGCAGGTCCAGTGCCAGTTGGTGTAGAGTCAGCCTGGTGTCCCTGCACCCGAGCGGCCGCTGCTGGCACCCGCTGAGTGGCCTGGCTGGAGGAGCATGCTAGAAGGTCCCTACACCGAGCACTGGGAGCACACCAAGCCAGGAAGGAGAGGCTGCCGTCCCAAGCTGCTGGACAGAGAGTGAAAAAAGGTACATAAGAATAAGTGACTGCTGAGACTCCAGGCCCACCAGCATGGCACCAGCACAGATAACCAACCTCACATTTTTGGTCCCTCAATCAGCATCCCCTTGAACTCCAGCTTGCAGAGCGCTCTGTGCTTCCTACGACATCCAGCTGGAGCTTGGTCCCCTCTGGAGACAGCTTTTGGGTCAGCTCAGACTCTTCACTCGTGCTCTCAGAACCTTTGGCCGTGCCTTTATAGTTCCGTGCCCACCACTGGCCTCATTCCCTGCCAGCAGCCACTGTTCAGCATCCTGGTGCGAGCTGTCATCGGAGCAGGGAATGCCACACCTCGGGAGCACAGCGGGATGGAGCACAGCAGGATCGTATGGAGAAGGACTCTGGACAGCTCTCGACAATTAGCAACAGGCCAGGATGTCCCGAGGGGCCGGATGGGAACGCAGCGATGTCTGGCGGGGCACGCTGCCTGAATGTTCAAATACAGAAACAGATGTTAATTACTCTGCATAGCCAGGACATCATTAGCAGTTACATCTCCTGGAGATTCTGAAGTACAAATTCCTCTGATTATGCCAAACGTGCCCATCCCACCCCCAGAAGCCATGACGTTTGAGTAGTTGCCTCGGCAAACCTCCCTCCTCCGAGATATTTCCCCTTCCTCCTTCATATTCTCTGCTCTCAAAACAACCTGTTCTAATGAAATTCCTGCTTTGGGAAACTGCTGTCTCCTTTGGGATGGGCTTTTAGCAGATGGAGGCAACAAGAACCCTTGTCCAGAAGTGTCTGGCTCTCCAGCACACTCTTCCTTCCTCTATTTTAGGTTGGGGAGGGAGCACAAAAATAAGGATTCAGCTGGCACCATGTAATCACTGAGCCTCTTTAGGAGCATGGCAGAGCAAGAGACCCCACTCTGCCCCCTCACCTTGCTCACCATCCCCACAGCCACACCATCAGAGGCAGTGTGGCACCCCTGGGGTAGGTGATGGTGAACTCACAAAGAGCTTTTCTCTTCCAGCACTCCCCACCACTGACAATTCCAGGCAGCAGGGAAAAGACGCCCTGTGGTGAACACCTGGACAGGTGCTGCTAACGGAACCAGAGCAGCAAAGGGAGGGTGTATGGAATAGGCAAGGGACAGCACTCAGGGACCAGTAATGAGTAGATAAGGGACTCATTCAGGAACCCTTCAGGTTCAAAAGGACCACCCTGATCCTTTTTAGCCCAAGGGTCTGTGCAGCTACACAGGGAATTCCAGGCCCACAGCACCTCCAAGGCATTCACTGAGCTGCTCCTGCACTGGAAAGGCAGGAGATTCAGGAGAGCTAACGAGGGAGTGAGACCAACACCAGCGGACAGAGCACCCCCCAAGTGCCACATCACATCATTTTCCTTGCAGGAGATGTGTTCACATGCCATGGGATAGGAAGGGAAAGCACTCAGCATCCAGCAGCTCAGCACAAATCTGCTGGGCTGGGCTGGAATTCCAAGGACTTCCCGAGCTCTGCCTGCGGGCCAGAGTCTGCAGGAAGGAGACTGACAAGGGCAAGCTGGAGAGCAAGACCTTGATCACATCAGTGCTGCAGCCTCTGTGGATTGTAGAGCTACCCAGGAGAGCACAGAGCTCAGCACACACGGACCCTGGTGCTGTGCTTCCACTTCCACAGACCAGCACAAACACAGGGGATTTGCTGCCCAGAAAAGTTGTCCGTGAGTAACTTTTCTCTGCAAACCTTTTTGTCACAGGACCAGAAGAACACAAGTTGGGAAGCTGCCTATGATACCCTCAGTAAACTGAAATCACCTGGGCTGGGACTGGGAACAAGATGCTGAAGGGGAAACTTTGGTGTCACAGGAAGCACCACATTAGAAATGCAGCTGGGCAGCATCACTGGAGGGGACAACAGCTTTCTGTAAGGTCTTGGTCTCTATTTCACCAAATTGAGAATGCATTGATAACCCTGAGGTTATCAAGCAAGGGCTGGGGCAGGACACCAGCTCAGTGCCGTGACACAGTGCCACTGTCACCATCCCTGATGCTGAGCCTGCTCAGGCCCACAGCACTCCCTAGAAAAGGGGCTGCACTGCAGGAACAGAAAAGCTCTTTCTTTTTTTACGAACACTCATTAGAGTTTACACTGTTGGCAAAGTGTGGAGGCACGCATTTGTGGAGGAACAGAGGTATGGTTCCAACACTGGTTTTAATGTGCAAGCCTAAAGACTCGGCTTCAGTTTTTAGAAATCAAACTTGATCATCTCAAGCTGGCAAAAATAGCCCCATGTTCCCTTGAGTTATTTTCTTTTCAAATAGGCAGGGTACAGCACAATAGGAAATATCAGCAGTTATGTATTCAACCTCCAGAAACCCAACGGGCCAATTCCAGCAACCCACGGCAGTTTTCCAATCCTCCCTGATCTATTTGCTGGAGTTAGCCTGAAAAGCAGGCTGCCCCCAAGCCATTCAGCAAACTCCACGTCCCGCTAATTACATCAATATAAATGTATTATCTTGGCTGTCAAACACGGGCTGCCTGAACAGGACAAGGCTCTGCCATGGAAATGCAGGAAAACAATTGCTCTTTCTGCTGGTGACACATTTCTCTGGATCCTATTTCCTTGCCAGGGCTCCCCCTTCTCCCTTCTGCCCAGGCACCAGGGTACCAGCGTTTTTTTCTTCCAGAGCAAGAGGAAATGGCACACAAAAACCCTCCTTCATCTTTTAAGCAACTGAACACCAACGAATTTTGGGAACACCACTGGCATTTCCTATCAGCCAACCTGAGAGCTGCCAGCACATGGGGAAGCGAGCTGTGAGGGCAAGAGTTAAATGTTTCTCGTGAGCAGGCAGCAGCTCTTCTGCCTCTCTTGGCTTCCTCAGCTGCCATTGCTAAATGCAAGGCAAGTGTCAACACTCCAAACAGCAAATGTGACAGAAATCCGGAGCAGCCTGCTCCTCCCTGCCCAGCTCCGTGACTGTGGCCCGGAGAGGAGGGAGTCTCTCAGGAAGGCTCCAACAGCAACCAGCAAGGTTGAGGCAAACACAGGCAGATCCAGAGGCTTCCAGGGAGCAGGGAGGGAGCTCACTTCGCTCCAGAGAGTGGGATTATGACGGAAAATGAGGAGGAAGCCACTGACTCACCTGTCCCACCCGCGTAAGCAGCTTTCCCACCGAACGCTGCACTGAGTGTGACCTTGCTCAAAGCCCCAGGTTCCAGCAAATCGGGGGCTCACAAGGTTCCCCCCAGCTCTGGGCACTGGGAGAGAGCCATGGTGGCAGGACACTGAGCTGACACACACTTTCCAAATCCGCCTCCTCTGACCGCAGGCAGCCACAGCCCCTCACTCCAGCTTCCCTCTGCTTCATAAAAACCCTCACTTGGAGAAATGCCACAGGGTCTGGTCCTTCCCAGACCCCTCTGCTCACAGGAAGGGTCAGAACGAAGCCAGAAACAACCAAGCCTGGATTCAGATGAAGCGGGAAGACGGGAGGAAAAAAGCATTTCTCCACCTGGGAGCAGATGATGTTCCTGCCAGCAGGGATCAGCATGACCATGGACACACAGCACAGGCTGAGTCTCTCTCCAGATCTCACGTGCCAGCAGTGCAAACTTGGAAAGCTCCCACAAAACCTCTGGACAGAGGAGAGCAGTGTGTTTTCCACGAGTTAAAGCCAACTGCACTCAGCTGGCTGAGGGAAGACCAGGCCTGTGGCCACTTTCCTCTGCAAAGCCAGCGGAATTCCAAGTAAAGATAAAGGGAGCCCAGAGCAAAGATAAGAGCAAGCCAGGAGAGTGGGGGGTAATCAGTGCATCTGCCGAGGGCAGCCAGGCTCCTCCATGGGGTCACCCAGCCCTTCCACCACCATGAGACAGCTCCGAGTCTGGGCACGACGCCCGACCTTTTTTACGTGCAACTTTAGCACTTTTGGGTTGTTTTCCAAGATTTATTCCGATTCAAGAGACACCGTGCCTGGCCCACGCCTCCAGTTCCCTTACGCACCAAGTCATCAGGCTGGAGGAGGCTGCTCTCCCTCCTGCCAAAGCAATCGGGCTTAGCAAACCCAGCCAGTCACATCAAACCTTCAAAGGCCTCTCCATCCATTCAACCCCTCCCAGGGAAGGGAGCAATGTTGGGTCTTGCCTTCTGCCTTCAACTGTTAAAGCCTTGGACACAAACAGGAGCTGATGCAACTTGAAACGAGTTACTATCCCCACATACATAAAATCAGGGTAATTTGAATCATGCCTCGGACATGTTAAGCTCAGGCAGAGCTCAGCCCTGCTCTGGTTCACTCAGGGACACAAGCCAGACTGTTCAGCAAGATCTCAAAAATGGCCAGACAAAAGCCACCAGCAGACTCTGTGTCACAGGCGGCCAGTCTGTCACCACAGGTCTGCTCCAGTTTAGGGAAGAGCACACAAGTCCCTCCAAGTCCCAGGTGACAACGCGCAAAGCGTGGCAAGATCTCGGCGTTCAGAGCCGCAAAGGGCCACAGTCTGGGATCTGCACCCTGCTCTGCCGCCTTGACTCCCTCCAAACACATCTCCCGGTCTCCATCAGCTCCTGACCAACTCACAGCAGTGCAGCACTGTCCTGCACCAGTGCCCCAGGCCACGTGCAGTGAGCAATTCCCAGATAACCTTCTGTCCGACCATGAGAACCCACCCAGCCGCATCCCAGGCCTGCCAGGCCTACGGAGCGCCAAGCTTCAGTGAGATTCCCAGCTGAAAAAACGCTTGGAGGAAACAGCATGACATTTCAAACACAACGTTCACATTATCCCATCTCCTCTAGCAGGCCCACGGATGATCACCCTAAACAGTTGTTTCCTGGTGCCTGGGGGGATGTACCCCAGGAGCAGAGAGAGCTCAGCAAATGGAGAGGCTGGCAAGTACAGAGCTTTTTCCATCCTCTAAGACTCCTGTATCCAGGACCCGGAGGCTGAGATGCTTCAACTGCAGCTGAGCTGACATGCAGCAAAATCCAGAGGTCTTGATGAGACACTGGGACCCCAACAGCCTTAGGATGTTCAAGACCCAAGGATAAGAGCCAGCCAAGTGATTCTAAAGGGCAAACTCGCAGAGGCTTGAGAAACTCCACACAAAACCCTGCTCAGCCCCAACACGGGTGTCTAAGCTGGAGGTGAGTGCAGACCTGAAGGGCAGGCAGCCCGGGGTGCTGGGGGCTCTGCCGTGCTCCAGCCCGGAGCACTCGGCGGTGCCATAAGCGGGCTCCCCTGCCCGCGCCAGGAGCCGGGAGCTGCGATCTCCCCGCACGGGGCGCAGGCGAAGGCAGGTCAGGCACTGCAGCCTAAGGCGGGCAATCACGAAGCCTCCCCGTCCCCCGCGGCTGCTGCACGACCCTCAAGCCCATTAAAACCCCTCCGGCTGTGCGACCGGGCTGCGGTGTGAGCGGGGTCCCCGCAGGTCCCCCCGAAGCCCCGGGCAAGGCACCCCGGCCGCCGTACAGCCCCGAGCCGGGACCCCGGCACCGCCCGCCGCCCCCGGGCCGCCCCGGCCTCCAGCCCCCACTCGGGCCCACCGGCAACAGGTGGTGCGGGGCGGCCCGGGGGCGGCCGGGCCCAGCCGGCGCCTCCGGCCGGGAGAGCCCCAGGAGACCCGCGGCGCGGGCGAGAGCTGCGGCCCGCGGGGCTGCGGCGGGAGGCCCCGGGCGGGCGGCCCGTCCCCGCTCCCTCCCCCGCGCCCCCGCCGCCGCTCACCTGGGGGTGGAGGCGCCGCGCTGCCGCTGTCCCCCCGGCCCCGCGCGTTCCCCCGGGCGGAGCAGCTCGCACCCGCCCCGGCCGCCCCGCCGGCCCTTCCTCCCGCCCGCCCTACGCCGCCGCCGTGCGCAGCGCCCCGTCCCGGACGCGGGCGTGCGGCGCGGAGACAGCGCAGGGACCGTCGTGAATAGCGCGGCGGGACTACGAGCCCCGAGGGGCGCCGCGCGCAGGAAGCGGAAGGCGGCGGCCGAGCGGGGCACCGGGAGCGGCGGTTCGGGGCCGGGGCAGACCTGGCGGAGCCCCGGGCAGGGGCGGTGGTTCGGGGCCGAGGGGCCGGCGGAGCTCCGAGCGCGCGGAGGGCGGGAGCCGGAGGGGCCGGTGAGGGACGGCAGGCGCTGTGCGGCGGGAGAGGACTACGACTCCCAGCGTGCCTTGCGGCCCATGGGGGAGAGCGCCGCCCTCCGAGCGGGGATCGCAGCGCAGGCGGCGGTGCCCTCGGGGGCGGCGGGAGCTGCCCGGGCTGAGGGTCCCCGAGGGTGCTGAGGGGTCTCGCTGTGTTCCGGGGATCCCGTGGCTCCGGTCGTCCGGGGGCGCGGTTTGGGAAAGGCGGGTGCGTGGCCCTGAGCCCTCACACGGAGGCTCCGTGCGCCCCTGAGCGTCCCCGCCCGCTCCCCTGGAAGGTGCCGCCGTGAGGGGATGGAGGATCCGGGCGTTCCCTGCGAGGATCAGAGCCCGCGGCTGGGCCAACCTGAGCAGAAGCCGCTCGTAATTACAGCTCTTAATGACCTGGCGGCACATGAAGCGAAGGTGGAGCCGGCAGGGAGCTGCTCGGCGCTGCGGGCGATGTGCAGCCGTGGTTCGGCGTGGGACGGCGGGAGCGGGGCCGGGCCGCGGCCCTCGGGCGGCTGCAGGTGGGGCCTGCACCCCCACCCAGCCTCGGAGTCCAGACCCACGTCCGGACCCAGCCCAAGGCCGGGCTCGCCGGGTTAAGAAGCACCTTCAAACCCTCGCACCCCACGGAGATGAGAGCTGGGAGCAGTTCGTGCAGCACCTGCCGCACTCACCGGGCTGCTCCCTCCCAGAGCCACGAGTGAAAACGGGGAGGGGGTCCCAGATGTGACCCAGCCCTGCTGGTCCAGCACACGCTGATGGGAAATCAGTGGTCGTTGTTCCAGCAAAAGCAGCATAATTTTAAGCCACCAGTCTTGGAGGGGGATTACTGGCTGCTAAGTGAAACATGACAGTTGCTAAACAGGGAAAATGTTCTCTTTAGGCTGTTGGACTCTCCCCAAAGGGCACCCCAGGCTTTCTGTGTGGGCAGTTGAGGTGTGCTGAGATGGCAGATGTTCATGAGATCTTCTGTAGGACGATGCAGGGACCAAAAGCTGGTGGGGAGCTTGGGCTTCCCTTCATCTCTCTGTAAGATGACTGCCAGTCACATCAGCACATTTATTTGCAGACAGATCTTTTCTAGAGGCTGCAGACACAGTTCTGCCTCTGTTCTGTGGGGTGGGCCGGGGGAGGAGCGGCCTCATGCTGCCCTCGCTCACAGATGGGATTCCTGGCCTGAGGAAATTGAGGGCTCAGTGCTCCCGCAGTGCCTGAGGAAAGCACAGAGCAGGTATCCCCAAAATCACAGGATCGTGGAATATCCCGAGCTGGAAGGGACCCACCAGGATCATCAAGTCCAACCGCTGGCCCTGCACAGGATATCCCCAGGAATCCTGCCATGGCCAGTGGGGCTGCCCTGCCCATTGTAGGGCAAAACCTCTCAGGATCCACTGGGGAAAGGGGGAATTTGGGCTTAAAAGAATCCGCTGGCTCCACCGTGGTTGGTGTTTCCTGTAAGATCTGTCACCAGCTGTGGAATGTTACCTGGAGTGGGAGCTTGGGCACTCAGGGACATATCTGGACACCATTCAGTGGCTGCACTCTGGTGCCACATGAGGTACCCTCAGCTGTCCAGGTCCTGGCCCCACAGGTCACGTGAGACCTGCTGGATGTCTTCATCCCTGATCTCTCCAGCCTTATGGAATAGCAGTCGGCTCCCCAAAGCACCCGAAACACGCCTGTGTGTGGGGAGTTGGGTTCAGCTCCTTTTGTTATGCTCAGGATTATTAATGAGTGTGAGCAGCATGAGAGCACAGCACAGGAGTTCCTGCAGCTCGTGTGGGCTTCAACATCACATCTACACGGCACAAACCCCAGCTCTGGTGTGACAGGGAGTTCCTGGCTGGAATTATGTCACCAGCTTAGCCCTCATTATTTGGAGAATAAATGTATGAAGCAAACTTTGTCCAGTTGGAAAGTGATTTCAAGCAGGGGATGATTTCAGCATGTTCCGTTAGGAATTACAATATTGGGAAGGTTTGGGTTGGAAGGAACATTAAAGCTCATCTCATTCCACCCCCTGCCGTGGGCAGGGACACCTTCCACTGTCCCAGGTTGCTCCAAGCTCCATCCAGCCTGGCCTTGGACACTTGCAGGGATCCAGGGGCAGCCACAGCTTCCCTGGGCACCCTGTGCCAGGGCCTCCCCACCCTCACAGGGGGCAATTTGTTCCTAATATCCCATCTAATCTTTTCCTCTGGCAGTGGGAAGCCATTCCCCCTTGTCCTGTCCCTCCAGGCCCTTGTCCCCAGTCCCTCTCCAGCTCTCCTGGAGCCCCTAATTTAGGCCCTGGAAGGGGCTCTGAGGTCTCCCTGGATCCTTCTCTTCTCCAGGTGAACACCCCCAGCTTTCCCAGCCTGTCAGAAATTCAGTGAACTGGGATCCACATTAGCTGGATAAACTGAGGCCCTTAACTGGCAGTGGCCATTGCATCTATGAGCAGTGGAGAAAGACGGAGGACTCCAGTTACTCCAGACAAGTTCCTGTTCCTGTCATTGATGATAAAGTGGATCAGACATTCAGCTGGCGCAGCAGAGGCATCAATATTGCAGTGAGCTGCATTCCTGGGAACGAAGGACTGCCATGGCTGAAAGCCTGGCTAAAGGTGAGGGGAATGTCACCTGCTGCTGTGCCCTGAGCAAGCCTCATCACAGAAAACAATCATTTTCAAGCACTCTAACTCCACGCTGACTGTTACCAGCTTCTCCTCCACCTGCCATGTCTCCTAAAATGACCATTCTATGGCTTTTCCTGGAGCTGGCTGGGCTGCCTGGGCTGCCTGGGCCATCTTGAGCTTTTTTTGACCATACAAACCTTGCTTTCCTCCGGCTGCAAAGATTCTCCCCCACCCACCACCACTTCCCAAATCTGACAGAGAAGAGCATCAGCCAGCTCTCCCCATAGCATAGACTCACACAGCTGGGATCCAACTGGCCATGGATCAACGTGTGTCAGCCCAGACACGGCTCCCGATCTCTCTGTGAGCTCCCCTGGCACCGATCCCGAGCTGCTGTGCCATGGGATACCCTGGAGGATGGGAGGTAGCCTGGAGCAGACCCAGCTGGCCAAGCACAGGGATACACGCCCAGGCTTGGCAGGGACTGGAGGATGCACGGGGAGACTTCCCGTTGTGTTCTGGCAGTGCTGGAACCAGCAGCTCCTGCCTGAGGCACATCAGGTGAGAGGGAGGAAAGGTTGGCATGTTCCATATCCTAGGATCTTTCAGTCCTCGTTTCCCAGGACACCAAGCTTGAATGAGCCTTCCCTCCGTCCTCACCTCTGCTGTGACCTCCACTTCACCTTGGCAAGTGGCTCTTTCCTGGTACTGCCCTCAGCCCTCCCAACTGCAGCCTGAGGAATGAGGAGGTCCTGACGGCTGTTGGAGGACAGGACAGAAAGTCATGGGATCCCTCATTGATTTGAGAAGAGATCTTCCTCCTTGAGCTGTTGCAACAGAAGGCTTTTTGCAGCAAGGCAGGTGCAAGGAAATGCAACCCTTGACTAAATATATAATGTATATATATCATACAAGAGTGGTGAGGCCCTGGCACAGGGTGCCCAGAGAAGCTGTGGCTGCCTCTGGATCCCTGCAAGTGTCCAAGGCCAGGCTGGATGGGGCTTGGAGCAACCTGGGATAGTGGAAGGTGTCCCTGCCCATGGCAGGGGGTGGGACAAGATGAGCTTTAAGGTTCCTTCCAACCCAAACCATTCCACGACTTTGTGATTATCTCTGTGTGTATCTGTCACTGATCAGTGATACATTTTTAGCTGGTAGGGAGCTCAGGGTTATGCAGAAGATGTAGTCTTGTGTGTAATATCTGTGTGTGCAACACTGAGGGCATTTGAGGGAACAATATTGTACAAACCCAGGAGAGTTTTGCTTTCATTGTCAAGAAAATGCACCACCCACGTTTTTGGTATGAGGGACTCGATGACTTTGAGAGGCGCAGGAATCCCCCAGGGAAGATCCAGACTGTATTTGTGGAGGCACACAGTCGTTGTAGAGGTCCAGCAGCTGTCAGCAGTGTGCAGTCTGACACCAGGCACGTGGCTCCTCCTGCTCGCCCAGTGCCACGTGCTGTCACCTGCAGTGGGACAGCTGAGGGGATGATGAATGGTCCTGCTGCAGCTGTGCCAGGATGTGTTCAGTGTGCTCTGTTGTCTTTTGTGGTGTGGTTGTGACACTCAAACCTCTCCCTGCTTGAGGGAGAAGCATCCCTCTACTCAGGGAGGATTATGTGTTCCAAAACCCCCAGGTGATGCCAGGGCCCCACACCTGTCCTTGGGACTGAGTCTGTGGCCTAGAATGGCCCCCTGGGTCCCACATCATAGGGACGTGGGGGATTGGGGTGTCTCTTGGGGTGCTGGAGCTGTGGGAATGTCCATGGCACTCTGGGGGTACTAGGAATTCCCTGTAGTCCTGGGGGAATTCTCTCTAGAGGAGGAGAGTTGTCAGCATTTCCTTAGGGGAATCTGAGAGTCCTGGGAGTATCAGGGCCTTCTTGGGGGAATCTGGGAGCTTTGGGAATATCAGGCATCTCCCTGGGTGTGTGGTGTCCCCAGGAGATGTCACAGTCCCCAGTTCCTCACAAGCACTGCACATGTGCAGGGGGACCTCAGAGGTTCAGGATACCCCGGCTGTCATCAGTGGGGTGGAGGTGTCAGGGTCACCAGGGAGGGGAGGCCTCCCCTGGTCACTGCCTGGGGGGTGGGCTCACTGTGGCCCTTGGGCACACCTTGGGGCAGGGGTAGTGACAGGGACCCCCAGGGCCTTGGGAAGGACAGGTCTCATCCCCCTGCAGCCCTTCTACCAATCCCACCACCCCTATTGCCCCTGACACCCCTCAACAGCCCCATCAACACCCAGTCTCCCCTTGACTCTCTACTTTCCCAGTGCTCCCCAACAGCCCCTGCTCACTCTCCAGCCCCCTCAGTGACCCCCAACCTTCCCCAGTGATGACCCCGAGGATCCCACTGCCCCACCACTTCATTCCCCACTTGCTGTCCCACCCTGAGCCACTGTTTACCCAAGGAAAGAAAGGGATGTAGGTTTGGCAAGGGCCTGGGGTCCACGGCCTCCCTGATCTCCTTCGACTGCTGGACAGTTTTCCCCATGTTTGCCGTGGCCCTGATGGTTCAAGTCCCTGCCAGAGCCGTTATGAGGGGTCTGCCTGTCCCCAAACACAGTACAGGGGCTCTGCCCTGTCACCTGCTCCTCATGAACACAGGCTGTGCTGGTCTCTCGTGGCTCCACGAGGGGATTCTGTCCCAGCCCCCCAGGTTACCCTTTGGAGTGCTGGTTTAACCATTCCTATCCCCAAAGTAGCTACTAAAACACTTCAAATCATAGAAGATGTCAAGTTGGAAGGGATCCACAGGGATCACTGCTTCCAGCTCCCTGCTCTTCAAGAGACCAGTCTTCCCAGTACAAAGTGCCCCAGGTATGTGGGGGCTGGAAGACTCCTCCTCAGAAAGGGCTGAAGGCAGAGGAAAGAGTGGTAAAAAGGATTTTTGGCAGCAGTGCCTCTTCTGCCACCCTCCCTAGGCAGAGAGGTGGGGTGACACAGGTGGAAGCTAAGTTTTAACTGAAGTCTGTCAGAACTGGTTGGTAGAAAGGGTTTGGTAGAGTGGGAGAGGAGAACAGTATGTGTGTGTGTGAGGAGCTCAGCCTGCCACTGCTCTTTGGAGCAGCCTGCTCCAAAATCCCCGGGATCCAGAGTGTCTCTCTTGTCACCCCAAGGCCCACATTGTCCTGCTACCAGGTCTCATTAAAACGTGAGTAAGGGGGTTAGAGATCCCCAGGATCCAGCAATAATGAACTCCCACATGAGGAGCACCTGGAATGACACGGACTAAGGAGACAGTAAACAACAGAGGAGCTGAGACAACACAGAATAAACTCTTTTATAGAAGAGACAAGGCAGGTGCAGCTCTTGCCGTGTTCACCCAAGGAGGAAATCAGCTCCTGGTCATCAGTGGTGCCCGTGGGGATCTTCTTTCAGGGGTGGCATGATCTCTCCAGTCTCTAAAATCCTGTCCCCCTGTGGGATGAGAGCATGGTGAGCATTCTCTGTGGCATCCAGCCTCCCCCTGCACATCCCAGTCCTTCAGGGAACCTGCTGCTGTCCTCACTCCCAGGCAGGAATTTCACCACAGCTCACCCAGAACACTCTCATTCACCCAGCCTTCCCAGAACGCTGGAATAACATCACAGCAAAACTACCTGGAGTCTGTACTTGCTTTATCCCTTGTTTTCACTACAGAACAGCAGCCACACATTTTGAGCCTGTCTTCTTTTAAAAATTCCTTATAGCACTGCATAGCCCCCTCCAGCAGTGATCAGTGAGTCCAAACCCACAGCCCAGAGCCCATGGAGAGCCCTCAAAAATCAGCCTGCTGCCCCAGTGCTGCTTGTTCCAGCTCCAGGCACAGTCTTGGCCTGCTGAGCTGACCTAACTCGACTGAAAAATTAGGCTGAAGACAGAGGCCAACAGGTTGACCTTCAGCATGTTGCCTTGTGGTTGTTCAGGATGGAATATTTTATAATTTTATTTTAGATAGAGCACAATTAGGAGGTGTTATGCCAAAAATGGGCAGCAGTCAGAAAGGGCAGAGCTGATCTTCTGTGGGAATATTTGCCCTCTGACTTGTTACACCAATCAGTAACAGCTCAGAGCAGCCTGAAAACAGAAAAGACCAAACATTGTGATGCTCTCTGCTTCACAAAACTTGTCCCAAGCTGAGGTGACACAACTCTTTGGGGACACCTGAGGGTGGGGGACCTTCAGGGCCAACTGGGACCAAGCCAGAACCAACATTTCAGTGCTGACAAGGAGAAGCAGAGCCACTCCCGTGTGAGTCCATGTGTTAATAATCACCAGGGCTTTGAACAGCCATTCCCAAAGGGAATGTTTGTGTTTTCCACCCAGGATGGGCAGCATCAGCCAGGTTCTGTCAGCCAGATGCTACAGAGGAGGTAACACTGAAATAGGGACTGAGGACAAGATGAAACTGCCCAAACCCACTGTCCCTGTGCTGCTCCAGGGCCAGGCTGCCCACAGGACCCAGCACATCCCTCAGGAAAGTCGTCACTAGACATTCCTCAGGTGCTGCACAAACCCCCCCAGAAACCCCTTCCCGTCTGTGATAAGTGTTAAGAGACTTACTGGGAATATCCGTGGATTTGTCACAACCACATCGTGCGGTGTTTTCTGGAAGTGGGGGGAGAAGAGAAGGAAAGGGTAAAGAAAACAGTGTTACTTGGAAGAAGCACAAAGCATTTCCAAAATGGGCACCCTGACCCTTCCAGAACACAAACTGTGCTAAGCAGAAGGCTTGTTAAACCTTCCACTGCTTAGAGAAATACCTGAGGCTACAACAGTCACACCTGCTGGGAGGGCAGGGCTGGTGCTTTTCCTTGCCCACACCAGCAGCTGCCCTGATTATTCCCAGGGCTGTTCCTGCAGGACAGGAACAGTTCAGACACAACTTTTCTGCTCACAGCACAGGCAAAGCTGGGCACTGCCATAATCATGGAATGGTTTAGGCTGGAAGGGACCTTAAACCTTCCACCCCTGCCATGGGCAGGGACGCCTTCCACTAGCCCAGGCTGCTCCAACCCCTGTCCAGCCTGGCCTTGGACACTGCCAGGAATCCAGGGGCAGCCACAGCTTCTCTGGGCACCCTGTGCCAGGGCCTCCCCACCCTCCCAGGGAACAATTCCTTCCCAATATCCCATCTAGCCCTGCCCTCTGGCAGTGGGAAGCCATTCCCTGTGTCCTGTCCCTCCATCCCTTGTCCCAAGTCCCTCTCCAGCTCTCCTGGAGCCCCTTTAGGCCCTGCAAGGGGCTCTGAGGTCTCCCTGGAGCCTTCTCCTCTCCAGGTGAACACCCCCAGCTCTCCCAGCCTGGCTCCAGAGCAGAGGGGCTCCAGCCCTTGGAGCATCTCCGTGGCCTCCTCTGGACTTGCTCCAGTAGATCCACATCCTTCTGCTGTTGGACCCCAGATGTGGAGGCAGCTCTGCAGGTGGGGTCTCACAAGGGTGATAATTTGTGATAAAATATCACAAAAAAATTATATAGAAGTGCTACCCCAGCAAGGAAACACAAGTGGTGAACAGGCCATGGGGAATAACCTTCATCTGCAACGAATGTAAGCAGCACGTTCACACACCCAGGGTGGGATCACTCCTCCCATCATCCCCCCACACCGGGCCTTGGGCTTTTTCCAGCGTTTCCCCGCCCCTTCCCAGGCATTCCCTTTAACCCGCCGGGCCCCGCACGCACCTGGAGGTGGTACTTCACGAAGTAGGTGATGGCCCAGGCGGGGAGCAGCATCCGCAGCATGACGAAGCGGCCGGTCTGGTAGGCACTGTGCACCTGCGGGCACAGCGACAGTCAGGCGGGGGCAGCGGCCCAGCAAAGGGCACACGGTGCCCGCGTCCCGCCGCTCACCTGCTGCCGCCAGAGCCCGCCGGGCTGCAGGAAGCGCTCCCAGAAGGCGGCCACGCTCCCGAACTGCCGCGGCGGCAGGACGGGCTCCCGCGGGCTCAGCTCCTGGTCCCGCAGCCAGCGGCGCCGCAGGGCGCGGAGCTGCTGCACCCGCAGCCTCTCATCCTCCACAGAGCCGCCCATGGCGCCGCGAGCCCGCCCGGCCCCGCTCGGCTCGGTCCGGTCCGGTTCGGCCCCGCTCGGCTCGGTCCGGTCCCGTTCGGCCCCGCTCGGGCGCCGTGTCCTTCGCCGCGGCGCACGGCAGCGACGTCACAGGGCGCGCAGCTGTGACGCGCCCAGGCAAGGGCATTGAGGGTGCCGGGGCTGTGGCGGCTCCGCCGTGAGGGAAGCCCGGGGAAGCGGCAGTGTCCGGCCGGGGGAAAACAGCTCAGGGTGGCTTAACTGTGGCCTCCTCCAGTGCCTGAAGGGAACTGACGGGAAAGATGCGGCACGTCTATTTGCAGCAGCATGGAGGGACAGGACAAGGGGGAACGGCTTCCCAGTGCCACAGGGCAGGGATAGATGGGATATTGGGAAGGAATTGTTCCCTGGGAGGGTGGGGAGGCCCTGGCATAGGGTGCCCAGAGAAGCTGTGGCTGCCCCTGGATCCCTGGAAGTGCCCAAGGCCAGGCTGGATGGGGCTTGGAGTGGCCTGGGACAGTGGAAGGTGTCCCTGCCCATGGCAGGGGTGGGATGGGATGGTCTGTAATGACCCTTCCCAGCCAAACCATTCCATGATCCCAATGATTCCATTATTCCCATATTCTGTGATTCTGTGTTTCCATGATTCCAATGATTCCACAATTGCAGTGTTTCCATGATTTCGTATTTCCATGATTCTTATGATCCCAGTGATTCCATGATGCAATGATTCCATGTTTCCCGCTCCCAGTGATTCCCTGATCTCAGGATCCCCCTGATCCCGGTGTTCCCACTCGGTCCCTGCCCGGCTCAGGCCCAGCCCGGGCCCGGCCCAAGCGGGGGCGTGGCGCCCCCTGCCGGCCTGGGCGGCTCAGGCGGGGGAGCACCGGCCGTGTCCCGGGGGTCCCGGGTTCGAGCCCCCGCTCAGGCGTTCCCTGGTTCGAGCCCCCGTCGGGCGGTCCCGCTCCGCCTTCTGGGCGGCTCCTCCTCCGGGGTCTGCGCCAGGCGAGGCCGGGGAGTCGCGGCCTGCCCGGCCGTGCGCTGCGGGGCCATGGCGGAGCCGCGGCCGGGGCTGGCGCTGCGGTTCCAGCGCCGGTTCCTGGCGGCGCGGCCGCTCCGCTCGCTGCCCTGGCCGGTACGGGGGGGCCGGGCGGGGGGGAAGCGGCACCGCGTCGTTGTTTATTTATTTATTTATCCTGTTTTAGGAGCTCGAACAAAGCCTGCGGACTGCGCCTGACTCCGCGCTGCTCGCGGATATTCTGCACAAGGTGAGGGACAGCTCGGAGTCACCCCCCGTGCCACCAAGGCGCGGTGCCACCGCGTGTCCCAAAGCCGCCGGGATTGCTCACGAATACAGGGATCGGTGACCCGGTGTCGCAGTGTTTCGTTGGGCCCTACAGAACTGCACATTTCCTTCTCTACCTGGTATTTGGGTGTTCTTAGATCAAAGTTGAGACCCGCGTGCCAGAGCACTGAATGGCACAGTCAGTGCAGCCGCTCCTGGATATTCGGGGATACAGGGAATGGTGGTGCCTAAACTGTCCCTGGGGATGGGAGGTCACAGATCAGGCAGCAAACCAAAAAGGAAAGAAGGAAGAGAAGAGCAAAAGAAGAGGGAGAGTAAATTGGATTATTTACACTCCATTTTCCTCTTTACTCTTTTGAAAAGGGAGATTTTTGTTGCCATAAAAAGTAAGAAATTTGTGGCCGCAGATCTGTAAACTCACAAACCAGTCAGAAATCATCCAATTTCAATTTCTGGTTTAGCATCTCTTGTACAGACTAAATCCCAGTGCATTTCATGGCACCCAGAGCCAATTAATGGTCCTTCTCTGGCCCTTAGTGACTTTCCTAAACCCTCCCCTGTATAATTGGTTTCCATGGCTGTTCTCATTTTAGACAATTCTTCACCCTCTGTGTGTGAAATATCCCCCTTCAGCCAAGTACAGGAGGTGCTTCCTGACTGAGCTCATCAAAAAGGTACTTCTTGCTTTTCAGCTTATTTTGCACTCATTTTTCTCTTTCTTTTCCTTGAAAATACCTCATGTAATAACCAACCACAGCATTCCATGTAAATACAATGTATTAAAATGGGGCTTAGAGTGCAGCTGTTTTCTGTTTCATGACAATGTGATGCCCAGATCTGCCCTGTTCTCCTCCCCACAGCACGAATCCACGGCAGCTGAACCCCTGGATGAACTCTACGATGCACTGGCAGATGTTCTAAAAGAAGGAGAATCTACTCACTGTTACAAAAACTACTTACTGGTAAACACTGACACTGCACTGTTCTAAACATTTACTCACTCAAACTAAGCAATAATTGGCTTTAAAAACACCCACCCTGAAGCCTGGAGTGCTTCCTGCCTTTTTTCAGGTGCTGCTGTTGATTGTAAACTCTAAACCCGTGGTCTGTGCTGATCCACCTTTGCCTTCTCGTGTCCTGCAGCCCACGGGGGACTGTGTGAGCCTCTCTGAGAGCACAGCGCTGATCTCCGGGGGCACCACGGGGCTCGTTACGTGGGAGGCTGCTCTGCACCTGGCCCATTGGGCACTGGAGAACCCCGGGGTGTTCAGGGACAGGTATGGCAGCAGCAGGGCTGGAGTCATGGGGAAAGACGTGTTCATTCATGGAGGATCACAGCATGGTTTGGGTTGGAAGGGACATTGTTCCACCCCGTGCCATGGGCAGGGACACCTTCTACTATCCCAGGGTGCTCCAAGCTCCCTCCAACCTGGCCTTGGACACTGCCAGGGATCCAGGGGCAGCCACAGCTTCTCTGGGCACCCTGTGCCAGGGCCTCCCAGGGAACAATTCCTTCCCAATATTCCATCTAACCCTGCCCTCTCTCAGTCTGAAACCATTGCCTGTGTCCTGTCCCTCCATCCCTTGTCCCCAGTTCCTCTCCAGCTCTCCTGGAGCCACTTTAGGCACTGGAAGGGGCTCTGAGGTGTCCCTGGAACCTTCTCCTCTCCAGGTGAACACCCCCAGCTCTCCCAGCCTGGCTCAGAGCAGAGGGGCTTCAGCCTTCTGATACTGTGAGCTACACAGCTGTAATTTAATAACAAATATTTAATAACAGACTGTACACCCAAAATAACTGAAATTACACCTTTTTGCTGCTGAGCAATTGCTGCTCTTGTCTGTTCTGCAGCAGTCAAACTTTAAGCCAGGACAGGACCTGTCAAGGCATGGTTTAGGATGAAACCCTTGCACTGTGCAGTCTGACCTGCTCTGTGAGGGTGGCTGTTCAGTTTTCAGTAATTTGACTAATGACCTTCGCTCCACGATGGGCTTCACCAAGGATTATCTACGTTAGATGATCAGTGTGCAGCTCTGATCACATCCTCTCCACTTTATTTATAAGCAGTCAAGAGGAACAAGGACTTAGGAGGAAAGATAATTTAATAATAATTAAGCTCACAGGGGAAGGAACTGTGCTGCTCAGTGTGTGTTTCTCCCCACTGACTGAAAACTGGAGAGCCAGCTCAGGTGAAACAACTGTGCTGCAGATGGCTGAAGCCAGGGGGTAACGTCTCTCATCCCTGTGGTGGGAATGCTTTGTGCCTTACAGAAATCAGCATTTCAGCTAATTAATTTTGTGCTGACAATTCCACCCTCAGTTATTCCCAACTCTCCAGTTGCTTGGGACAAAGGTTAGATTGTGGATGGTTCACTCAAAAATTGTTGTAATTATCTGGAACTGATTTTACCTTTAATTATATTTTGAATATTTTGATTTCCAGCTCAATGCAGAGTCCTGATAGTACTTTTTACTCCGTTACCCTTCAGGACAATCCTGGAATTAGGGAGTGGGATTGGTTTCACTGGAATTGCCATCTGCAAGACCTGCCAGCCCAGGACATTCATATTTAGTGACTGCCACCCCCGTGTTCTCAGACAGCTGGGAGAAAACATCCAGCTGAACGGCTTCATCCCGGAGCCTGGCGGGACCTGGAGCATCCAAACAGAGTCCCAAGGACAGGAGGTGGAAGGAGAGAACTGCCAAAACCCAAAAGTGATTGTTGCTGAGCTTGACTGGGGCTCAGTGACAGAAAAACAACTGCTGGGTCTCAGAGCTGACGTCGTCATTGCAGCAGGTACTGCACACACTCAGGGGGAGCAGGGATGGGCAGGGCTCAGCAACCCTGGCAGCCTCCTGAAGCATAGCAGAATCAAAAAAACAACTACATACAGACCTTTTTTGGACTTGTCTGTGTATAAATTTGGAGAGAGTTTTATAAAAAATCTAATCATGGAAAATGTAGTGACAGTAGAACAATAGCAGTGATACCTGGTGAGAGCAGAATGTCTCAGCTGTAGGTCTTACACCCTCATTTGGAGCCTTGCAAAGAAAAACCTGAGAATCAAGATGGAAAAATGACTTTGTCATCCAAGGTATCACAGGATGCAGTGAATGGGAATTGTATAAAATGAGGTCACTGCAGGGTATCTAATGCCAGTGACGTTGCTCAGTGCCCAGACCAGCCCCAGCTGGACTCTGAAGGCAAGAACTGAGGGGGACTGACATCTCTCTGCTGTTTGTTCTTACTCATTACAGCAGGATGTGCCCTTGTCACACTGCAGCACAAGTACCTGCAGTGGCACACACACCTGGACACCTCTGTGTAGTAAACAACCCCTCTGAGTATCAGCATTCCCCCACCTCAGTGCTCACTCTCACCACCATTTCTGCTCTCCAGGGAATGCCTCCAGATGAAAACTGCTGCAAGTCCTTGGCATCAGCCTCTAAACCACTCATTTTTAACAAGGCAGGTTTGTTCTGCCAAGGGCAGTGGGAACAGAGAGCTCCAACACTCAGTGGTTCTGCTGCCTCCCTTAGGATGGGCTTAAATAAAATATCTGCCAATCCATTTACAAAAAGGAGCACTGATTTTCAGTGATGAGGGCATAGCACATAAAATATCAATATTCTCCCGTACTGTGAAGATTGTATTTCTGCTTTGCAGTTTTTATTCTGGTTTTTGCTCAATTCTCAATAAATATTGTATGTTTCTTTTGGTTTTTTGTAGATGTGGTGTATGATCCTGAGATAATTTTAGCCCTCATTGGGATGCTACAGAAACTCTCCACCTCCAGAGTAGACACAAAAGCTCCTAAGGTGTTCATTGCCTTCACAATCCGAAATCCAGCCACGTATCAGCTGTTCCAGGCTGAGCTGGGTGGGTGCCTGTTCCATCCAGTGTTCAATAGTTTTGCCTTTTTGCCTCTTTGCCCATTATTTGTTCTGTGGTAGAGGAGCAGGAGCATTTGTTGGTGAGGAGCATTGTCCAAGAGCAGGATCTTATCCTAGAGCTGCATTTAAGAGCAGTAGCTTTTCAACATGGATCTGATCAGGAGCTTGGAACTCACCTTTAGGTATATCCTGGCTATCACAGCTCACATCTGTAAGGGATGATTTGTAAATCTGGTGCCAATAGGAAAGTAAAAAAAGGTTTAAGCTTAAAGGAGGGAGCCATCTGTGCTGCACTGCACAGTGATAACACCTGAGATGCAGCCTGAACCCTTTATCTTATCTTACCTGTTCTGTGAGGGTTAAAAGCTCCAACTAGAGATTAAATAAAATAGGGATTTGGGGATTTTTCTTCATATACACTTCTAAAGCCTGTCTCTTTGCGGTCTCTTTGCTGCTCAGCTGGTGTTCAGCAACTGCACCTGATGATCCTTGTGGGTTCCTTCAACTCAGGGTATTCTGTGAAATTCTGGGTAATTCACAAGTGACACTGAGTGTTCAGCAGAGGCATTAATGGGATTTAAAAAAAAACACTCATAAACATTTGCCTGTAGATCACAGCATGCTAAAAATCTCTTCTTACAGAACTGGTCATGCAACTTTTGCTCTTCATTTTATTAAGCATAAATATGATTCCCAGTGTTTCTCTTCACAGATAAAGTTGGGATCAGGTGGCAGATGATTCCAGCCCACAGCAGCTGTAATTTTCTCTGTGATGTGCAGCCAGATATAACTATTCTACAGCTATTTATATAGGCTTGGCAAATAGAATTGGAATTTTGAGGAGCTGTCTCAGCCTTGTAACAAGATTATCCTGAATTCTGGAAACAAGAGGTTCTGAGGATACAACTGTACATATGCACACATGGAGTTCTTCCTTCCTGTAATTCCCAGCATGGATCCAAGCCTGCTGCTGCCCTTGGGAAGTGAGTGAACCCCAAGCGACAGAAACCAAAAAGCCCCAGTCACACGTCACTTGGATTCTGTAGAAGACAACAGAATTCAAGTGGGGTTTTTTTTCCAACTGTGTTATGATTTGTAAGTGTTGGGGGCAACCTGCAGGATCACAGGATGAGGATCTCACACAGACAAAGGAGCAAAACAATGGTTCACAGTGATCAATGGATTTTGATATCAAAACCAGCTCTAATTGTCTGCTCTGGTCTTTTATACTTGTCTGTACATACTTGCAGTTTGGGTTATCTTAAAAATTCCCCAATAAACAGTGACCAATACCTGCACTTGTGTCCAGGATAACTCTGCTGTAAATCAGGTGCATCTTTACTCTGCAGTGATGACAAGTCAGAACTGATGTCCCTTTCTCTCACATAAGGACTGCCACTTCCACAGTGGCTGCTGGGAATGAAAAAGGAATCAGACTCCATAGCACTGCTCCAGGTGTTCTGCAAGGAGGAAGGACTGAGCTCACCACCTGCTCTGAAACTTTCCATCATCCATTAATCATTCTCCTGTTGGGCAGCATTGGTCCTGAAGCAGAAAAATCAAAGTGCTGCTCATTTTCCTCTTTTGACTTCATTGTCTCTATTAAAAGCTACTTAAAAGGAAATGAAAAACACCTTCAAGCTCCTCCTTCCGTAGCAATGGAGAGAAAACTGATGATACCTAACTTGAAACCTGAAGAATCTTCTTATTCTTCAAGCTAAAGGAGACCATGACTGCTGGGATCAAGCAGAAAGAACCCCAGCCCAGGTTTTGGTTCCCTGACCTCAAAAAGAAAGAGCTCAAAGGTGTTTTTTCTAGAGTAAACGCAAACTGGCAGCCCACACAGGAGCTCCTTTATCTCCCCTTACACAAAATTCAAATCAAAGGTTCTGTACAGAGCTCATTTTGGATCTAAAAAGTTCTATTATAGGAAGATGAAACCTCTCTAAAGCTTTTGGCATTACTGTTTAATTAGAGAAGTGCCTAATTTACCTCCATGTGCACAGGAATGGCCAACCCCCCCAGACAGGATTTTGACTGAAAACAGAAAAAAAAACCACTAAAAAAATTGGTAAATAAATCTTTGTGGATCATTCTTCAATCAATAAGCTGGAGGTTTTGCCAAATTCCTGCAGTAAAGCAACTTGACTCTTTATTTTCACTTTTTCCCTTTTGACAAAAGCAGATATTCAATGGTTGCTCAGTCAGAGTTTAGAACTGCTGGTGCAGAACCCACTGTCCTCACCTCCCACCCTGAAGCAGGAGCTCTGAGGAGCACTAAATACAGTCCAAACCAAGCACATTTACTCCTTCAGTGACTGACATCTTTTTTATCACCAAAAAGGCGATGAAAAAAATCTTGTAAGCCTGAGGCTTGCATGTGAATACTGAGCTTAATAAAAAGCTGAAGGCTGTACCTGAGTAAGCACTCACAAAGCAAAGTGCCTTTGGATTAAGTTATACATACTTTAGTCATATATTTTGGGTTTATTTTTCCCTTTTCCGTTCATCTGTTCAAAGAGATAAATTTTATGTTTTTTCCCAAGGTAAATGGGCACATTCATTTCAGAGTACAAGGAGAACACTCACTGCAAGCTCTGCTTTCCTCTAAGTGCCCAGTAAAGCTGTCACACACCAGTGCTGTGCTTCCACACTCCTGCACACACTGTCAGAAGGAAAAACAACTTGGAAACAAAATGGCTCTGCCTCAATAAAACCACACAGGAGGATATTCAGTGCTTGGGCAATTAACTGGTAAATCACAGAATCATTTAGGCTGGAAAAGACCTCCAAGATCATCGAGTTGACCAGCTGAAATGAAACAACTCAAATGAAAAGCATCTGCCATACACCAAAAACCCCATATCCAAATCACCTACTAAAGTGGTGACTGTACAGGAGGTAAAGCTGGTAAGAGTTTCTATCTGTATTCAAGGATCTTCATCAAAAAGGGACCTTCAAGCAGCACAGGTTCCCACACAACAAACAGCCTCAGCACCTTCAGCACCTCTTACCCAGAAAGCTGAAATTGTAAAGGAAGAGTGTGAGAACCCCGTGCCAAGAGGAAGGAGTTAGAAACTGTAAGTGCAGACAATACAAAGTGTTTATTCACTGTTTCCCAAATCTCTGCAGCTGCAGGAATGTATTTGACAGCCTCCCTCCCCCAGTCATTCCTTGTTCCCCAGCAAGGGAAGGACGATCTGGTCCCAGCTCTCGTCCCAGCGCAGCTGCTGGGACACTCGCAGGTTCTCTCGGAAGCTGTGAAGTTTCCCTTCCAGGGTAGGGAATTCCAAGAAAAGCATCTGTAATTTAAAAAGCAAAACCACAGAGAAATAACCATCATGTTCCATTTCAGGCTCATTCCAGCCTCCCCAGTGTTAACCCTCAACTACAACTGCAGTTCTGGGGTCTGGCCCCACAAAGAGAGAACAAGGACAGTATCTGAAATGCTTTTGCCAGCTTCAGATTCACAATTAAACAGAAGTGAGGCAAACCATGCTCAGCAGGCCAAGCAGTACCTTGTGAGAAAGCAAAACACACAGGTGATGCTCTGCTCACACAGTGGCGCCTCTGGGGTTATTTCTGGGAGGAAAGAAATCAGTCAGAGCCCTTTACCTTCAGTTGTTCTGCGAGTTCCTTCGAGTCCCTGAATATCAGACCGTTCTCGTTGTGTTTCACCAGTTCATGTAAACTGTGAAAAAAAGTCACAGAAGGAAAACTGAGGCAAAAAGCAGTGAGTGGGACATTTAAAATGTTGCACAGTGACATCCAAAGGGACCAAACCAGGATATCTGTATCATTATGGTCCCAGATGTCACAAGCTCCACACCTGACAGAAAGGAATTAAACAGGCAGTTTTAAACAGTTAAAGGCTGCTTCTCCTTTCTATGTCAGACTAAATCTACCACAACTGTACCAAAGGGCCCTCATTCTGTCTTTGTGCCACTCATCTGGACATCCATTAAAAACCAGGGCAGTAATCTACTTTAAAACTAACCCACAAGGAAAATCTGTCCATGATCCATCATGAAATCTTCACAGAGAATTTATCTCCTTTTGTAAAGCTACTGTTTTCCCAAAGGACCATAAATTCCAAGAATGCCTGTGCACACACTCAGCCTTTCACTGAACAGATGTGCCTATGCAGAAGAAAGCCTTTTTAAAAATTAAATATTTGGAAACAAAGGAATACAGAGACTTTTTTAAGGCAAGTGGTTGCATTAAATGCTCCCAATTTTGTAGAAACTAGTATTAATTTTTAAACTTAAAACAACCTTGATTTCTATCTTCTTGAATTTTAAAAATGGCATAATATCTCATTTAATCTCAGGAATCTCATTTAATTCCTGCAGTAGCTGCTGAACTCCGGCTTTGTAAGAATATTGTTTATGTGATTCCCTTGAGCTGTAACAGAATAAGCTCTTACCATTCAAAATGTATTGCACACACAGGTAAACAGCAGCCAAACATATCCACCACCTTCATGGGTAAATCCAAACCACTGGAGGATTTATGGAGACACACCCCCAGGTCTGCTGAGCCTGAAAAACAAACACAGCAGAGCCTGAACTCTCTGAAAGGAGCTCCTCTGTCCCCCTGCAAACCTTTATTTCTGTGCTGCTCTGGATGGTGCAAGTGAAGCCTTCAACTACCCAGACTGACACAATTTCAAGCAATCAGGGCAAAAAATAAAGCACAGGATGTTTTGTGACTCAAATTAGTCATGTTTTAGAAAAGTAATCAGTGAGTGCATGTTAAATTAAAGGGATTTTGAAGTTTTATGTATCTTAAAACAGCCTTTCTGCCTCTTAATCTGCTAAAAATGGGTAAGTAAAGGAAAACCCCACCACAATCCAATCAGGATACACTGCATGGCTCACTAGTGACCTCTCCCAGTTGAAGTCAGCTCAAAACAGGAATTACAGTGTGATTTTACAGCCATTATGTTCATTATCTGAAAAGGACCAAATAAACAGTGTTTTACAGCCACATAAATTGTCAGGCTCTAACCCTGCAGAAGGAAGATCATACTGAATATGTATTTTATTACTTTATTACTCCCACTTTATGCTGTTACAATGAAGATACTGAGGGAATAACATTCCAATGACATGTTAATTTAGAATTTCAGCTACTTTTGGTTGCTCAGCCAACAACTTTTTCGTTTCATTTACTGGAGTGACCCTGAAAGTAAAGCAGAACATGCACAGGCACCTGTATTTCAGCACAGTTGGAAGAAACAAAGAGTGCAAAGAACAGGCTGAAACAGCAACACAGCTGCTTCTTGGGAAAACAGGGAAAAGCTAGCCAGAGGAATTTAGCAACTTTGCTGGAATGAGTCAAATCCATGAATATCCTGCCACTAACCAGCAACATTCCTGACTATATTCTCCCGAGTTCTGTGCACAGGCTGCATCAGCCCCCTGCCACTGTGCCAAGTTGTTTCCCACACATCCTCAAGCCTATTACATCACCCACTGTTTACCAAGTAGAAGAGGGTAATCCTCAGCTTCCAGCCATGGTGTACAAATCTGGATATGCTTAAAGTGCAGTTTTTGGATCAGTCCATTGTAGTAATCTTTTAGAGGTCCTTTACCTGTTCAAAACAGAAAAAACTGTTTTATCAAGATGACTGAAAACAGTGAGGTCTGTGAAATACAAGCTCCTGTTGGATCAGGTGCACAAACAGGATACAACACTTGTGGTATCCTCAAAAAGACATGAAAAATCTAAGTTCCCTTGAAAGCAATGTGCACCTGGGTTTCTCTTACTCAGTATTTCAATGAGTTTTCCATCAATGTAGAATCGTGGAGTTTTTAAGGTTAGCAAAGCCCTCTCAGATCAAGTCCAACTGTTCCCCACCACTGCCAAGGCCACCACTGACCCATGCCCCGAGTCCCACATCCACATGGCTCTCAATTCCCCCAGCGATGGGGATTCCACCACTGCCCTGGGCAGCTGTGCCCGTGACCACCCTTTCCATGAAGGAATTCTCCCAATGGCCAATCTAAATCTCCCCTGGCACAGCTTGAGGCTGCTTCCTCTGACATTGCTTTTGCAGCATCATGTCAACATTGACCTTAAATTGTTTTTCATGCAGAGCTGGAGCAGACAGGGAGGCTCTTTAAAGATGTGCCATTAGTAGATGGTGCAATAATTCAGCTATTAATCACTGTTCTTATAACCAGACACAAAGGCAACAGCCCCTCTTCTCTCCCCACCAGCAACAGAAGAGTCAGCACAGAACAAAAGTGACAATTAAACCTTGTGTTAGCACTGAAAGGATTGTAACACAAATATTCTTACCTGTTATCACACACACTAAAGCTGGAAGCCTGGCTCCCTCCTTGATAAACCTCTCATAATCTGGAGAAAATAAAACACTGGTCAGAGCTGACAAACATGAGGGTGCTCGGTTTAAGAGTGGTGACAGTGCATTAATTACTGAGCTTCCCACTACAAGCAATCTCCTTACAAGCATGTATCTGTAACACAGCAGTAAATTCAGCAATGTTAACATTTACAGACTTCTACAGAAATAAATCAGGCTGTTTATGCACTGTGCATAAAGCATTTCTTCAACTGCTCCCCAATCAGTTGCTTCAGTAGACAAATTTAGAATTGCAGCTGCAAAGTCTACAAGATAAGACAAAGTATTCCCTCCCTTCCTATTAGCAGATGCCTGTGGAGAGTAGGTGTAATAGCTCAGAAAATAAAACTGGAGTTTAGGAGCCAGTTAGAGATTAAATTCTCCCTGACAACTCCTCTAATTGAATTCAGATGTTGCACTGCTGTATTTCAATTACTAATCTGAAATTACTGCTAATTAATCAAATACAACTGCGTTTTCACCTGAATATAGAAGCATTGCTCTTAGCAAAACCCTTCTTAAGTGTCCAGAAGACCTCTCTGAAAAAGTGAGATCAATTCCTTCATACCAACCTTCTAAAGCTCTTAAAAGGACAGAGAAGTCTTCATCCTCTGAAAGAGAAGGCTTTATTAGTGACATTCATATTTCTATCATTTTTAATTTTTGTCTTTAAATAACAATTGAGATTTTCCTCACCTTCACCTACACAATTTCAATACAGACCATGTTAAGTACGTAGTCTGTACTTAGAGATTACTATTTACTGCAATGTACTATTAAAAATCCCCGAGTTTATTTTCAGAAATAGAAGTCCATAACCATGTACAGTGTTTATTTATTTCCCTTGCTGGCAACATGACAGACAAACCAGCTACAAAAACTGCACATCTTCAAAGCTATCAAGTGAAAATTTTCTAGTTTCTAGGACTGAGAATTAAGTATAAAAACTGCCCTGATTATTCAAAGATGAAGACAATCCTGCCCATGGTCACTAGCAATGGATTTGTTTCCACTCTCTGTTCCCTTCTTCATACAGAGGAAAAAAACGTACATAATTATGTAATAAACACTATCAGAAGTCACGGAATCACAAATTGGTTTGGGTTTGATGGGACCTTAAAGCTCATCTCATCCCAGCCCCCTCCATGGGCAGAGACACCTTCCACTAGAGCAGGGTGCTCAGTAAGGAGTAAATATTTGAATTTCTTAATCTGTTTTACACCAGCATGCAAGATAGTATGTCTAGAATGAAAGCTAAAAAAAAGAAGTAGGAAACCTCTTTTAATCATTCTGAAAGCTGAGCTCTATAATTAAAAAATAACTTCTAAAAAATCATTCATTGGTAGCATTATATAAGTCACACAACATTGAGTTGTATCATACACACCCTGTCTTCAAATCCTTCCAGGAAAACAAAGGACAAACACAACTTCAAGTGTAAGAAAGTACAAACAGCCCTATTTTATATGAAAAAATAAAACTGATTCCCAACCTGTCCAGCTGGTGCTGCTGATGAGAAGGGCTGGCCGGCCCCTGGTCTTCACCACATTCCCACTTTTCCCATCCCTCTCGGTGAAGGCCGATCCCTCGGCGCTGGGATTGACAGCTCTGTACTATGGAAACACAACTTCCTGAGGATGAGCTACACACACAGCCAGCAACAGCAAGGAACGCTCTGCTGAACTGGCACGAATTTCCAGACATTTGGCTTCAGATTTGCTGCTCAACTTGTCTAGGAACAGAGTCATTACATTACAGAAATACCAGGACAGGGCAGGCCATTTTTCCCTCTTTCCTGCTGCTACAGGCACAATTCCACTTTCCAACCAAATGTTTTCCTTCACAAGTTGAGCAGAGTCAGCCTCCCTTTCCACAGTCTGTCTCACACTTAGCACAGCACGGAGGCCAACAGCACATTTATTCAATTAAACTCAGAACCTACACATTCTGAGCTGGGCATTTCCAAAAAACCCCCACCATGCACTATGGATTTCACTTCTTTTTCAAGCATTAGTTTGGTGAAGTTAACTCCCTGGTACATCTGCTACAGGTGAGATGCTGCACACAGCCAGAGGGGAGTGTTTAACACTTGGACCAAGATCCTGAAGGCTCTCCACAGTAATTAAGCAAGGGATGCTATTAACGAAGCATCCAACCACTGCAGTGTGGGTCAGTGGGAAGCAGACAACTGCAGAGTTCCACCCTAGATACTCATCACAGATTGCCTCACTGCTTATGCCAACTTCTTTAAAAACAAAACACTTCTACTTCTTGTGTTACCACAGTTCAATCATTTCACTTTTTCTGGCCTGTCCTAGTGACAATTAAGGCAACTCAAAGCCCTCTGTGCCTGCAGGGGTCAGAACTTGTGATTCCCTCCCCCCCCAAGTATTTCTGGTAACTCAAGTGCCACAACTCCATGTCCCTTGGTTCAGGA
This sequence comes from Lycocorax pyrrhopterus obiensis, assembly GCA_014706295.1. Lineage (NCBI taxonomy): Eukaryota > Metazoa > Chordata > Aves > Passeriformes > Paradisaeidae > Lycocorax > Lycocorax pyrrhopterus. The sequence goes on along the minus strand of JACSVZ010000012.1, from coordinate 15,423,402 downwards.
CTGTAAGGGCAGCTGCTCTCGCACATACCGTGGTTTGAAAGGCTCATAGTCCTTGGCAAGTTTCATGTACAAATTGTGTTGGAGGTCTAATGGTGTTTCCTTAAAATAAGATGCTGGTTTGTCATACAACGTTACAGCCCTGCGAGGAAACAAATGTTCGGCTTAAGATACAGATGTAACAACATGCACAGGGAACAGTGGCAGGCTGCAACAGTGTAATCAGAAAGAAATTAACTAAATCAATACAGCAAAGTAATTCATTTTTTTTATTCTTACAACTTCCTGTATTCCTGAAGCTTGCTGGAACACACCAAGGTGGACAGGAGTAACAAAGAACCCCTTTCTTGTGTGCAGATTCTAGGGGTGAAATGCACCTGTAAAAACTGCAGACATCACTGTCCTGAATTTCAAACTTACTCCATAACTGCCCCTGAGCAACTCTGATCGTGAAGCCCTCCGACTGGAAAAGACAAGCTGGCAGGCCAGACTAACTGCTCAAATCCCAGTGATATCTGCTCCATTCTGACTCCACAGGCAGCCTGCAGCAAACTTCCATGGCTCCTGGGCTGCCACCTCAGTCAATGGGGTGTTAGTTTAGAAGGATAATGACGATTCCTGAATGCCCACAATCCACTGGCTCATCACAAAACTGAGCTGATGTGTTTCAGTGGTGATGGATGGGCTCAGGAGAGCTGCTTTTGTAAGATCCCTCTGAATCCTGAATCCTCGGGGATCTGTTCTTTCATTTACTTAGCACACACACACTAAATTGTCTGAGGCGCATGACTTACTTGATCTTGAAATTCACCCAGAGATCTTTTTTCATGGCATCAGTGACACACAGGTTATAGTCAGACAAGCGCCCAAAAAGCTTTTCATACCTGACAGAAATTAAATGTCAGTCAGAAACCACAGGCAGGCAATTGCAGCAACTGTCCCCAGTGCCCATGTTTGGTAAAAGCCAAACAAAACCCCAAGAAACCCAACTGTCCCCAGAACTGAAATCTGATTGCCAATTTTTGATGAACTCCTACTCTCCAAAGCCTTTAACTACACGTAACCAATTATATTCAGCAAGGAGCTGTTCAAAGAAGAGCTGGAGTGTAAAGCAGTATTAGAGAATAAAAAACCCAGGACATATAAAGAAGTTCCAGTAACAAGATCAACATTTGCATACGCACGTAAAAGCAACCTGCCTACTTCATGCAACCCCCCTCCCACGTGTTCAACAAAGGCAGCTGCAGAACAGAAACCAGTTTCACACAGCAAAGCCCAGAAATCCCTCCCTGTGCCAATTATATTCTCCCCACTGGCTTCCATTTTGAATTCCACCAAGGCATGTAATTTATAAAGAGCAGAAATGACTGTACAAACCATTTTGCAACCAGGACTAGCGGGTGGTTCCTCCCATGACTCAGGCTCATGATGGTGTATCCATAGTTGTGCCAATCAATGATGAGTTTGCTCCCCCAGAACAGTCCTGCCACCCAGGCAACAGCTATACTGGGTAAGCCTGGGGGATTCTGCTCAAAAACCAAAACAAAAATAGCTTAAGACTGTGACCAAGTCACAAGCACAAAGCAACTACCAGAAACAAAAAAATCAAATTGAAATTGCATCACTTTAAAGGAGCTTCATGAACAGAGACTGTTTGTATTCACCTATGAACACTGGCAGCTACTTCAAATTTAACCCTGGGATCAAGATCAAAACTCCCCTCCAATAAACACACCAACATTTCTAGTAAGACTTATCCTTTACTACTACCCATGCCAATGAAGTTTGAAAGCACAACAATTAACGGGAAGAGAAAACTTGACTTGTTAACAGACAAATCAAAGTTTAGAGCCAAAAAATACTTGGATACAGGTTTACACCACTGATGAGGCCAGTTCAGCTCTGAAATAATTAGAACAACATCTGAGACGGCTAAAAATGCCCTGTAATGTAGCACTATTTATTTTTATTGAAATTAGTCCCAACACAAAACGTACCTGAAGAAGAATATAGGACGGCTGTTCTATCCTCAGCAATGTGTAAAGTAACTGCACTGACTGCACAAGGACCTTTAGGACATACTGGAAAAGCTTTGGACCCACTGCAAAGTGACAGAAAAGCGGGTAAGAACATTAGAGCTCTCCCCACAGAAATGTGAACATCAGAACAGAACCAGCCAGCTCTGCAGAGACAGGGTCAAAATAACATGAAAATGGAAACCTGTTTAATAACCTTACCCACGACCTGGGTAAGTGATTGAGTGCACCCTCAGCAAGTTTGGAGATGGCACCTAGTTGGGTGAGAGTGACAATCTGCTTGAGGGTAGGAAGGCTCTGCAGAGGGATCTGGACAGGCTGGATCACTCCAAGGCAGACCTTGAGGGGCTGGAGTGTGTCCAGGGAAGGGAACAGAGCTGGGGAAGGGGCTGGAGCACCAGGAACGGCTGAGGGAGCTGGGAAAGGGGCTCAGCCTGGAGAAAAGGAGGCTCAGGGGGGACCTTGTGGCCCTGCACAACTCCCTGACAGGAGGGGGCAGCCGGGGGGGGTCGGGCTCTGCTCCCAGGGAACAGGGACAGGACAAGGGGAAACGGCCTCAAAGTTGTGCCAGGGGAGGTTCAGACTGGATATTGGGAATATTTCTTCACGGAAACGGTGGTCAGGCACTGGCACAGCTGCCCAGGGCAGTGCTGGGGTCACCATCCCTGGAGGGATTTAAAAGTGGATGTGGCACTTGGGGACATGGGTCAGTGGTGGCCTTGGCAGTGCTGGGGAAATGGCTGAACTCAAAGTTCTTAGAGGGCTTTTCCAACCTTTATGATTCTGTGATTCTATTCTATGATCCCTATAAAGCTACATAAACATCTTGTGATCCCTACAAATTCTCATTCTGTATTTTGTACAGAAAGAAAACATAAAATCATGGAATGGTTTGGGCTGGAAGGGACCTTAAGGCTCATCTCACTTCATCCCCTGCCACGAGCAGGGACACCTCCCACTATCCCAGGTTGCTCCAAGCTCCGTCCAACCTGGCCTTGGACACTGCCAGGGACGGGGCGGCCACATCTGCTCTGGGCAACAGGGGTAAACACAAGGTGAGGGAGGAAGAGGTAGAATGAAAATAATTTCCACATTTCACACTGCATGTGAACAGCACCAATGCACCGGCAGTTGCTTAATTCCAACGACTCCCGTTTTCAACAGTGGAGACGAGCGTGGAGCTCTGCGTGCGGCGGGGCCGGACCCGCACACGCTGCGGGCTCTTTATCGTCCCACGCACCCCTCGCTCCCGCTTCCCTCCGCTCCCCGGCGCGGCCCTCACGCACCTCGCAGCCCGCGCAGCTCCGCCACGGGCACGAGCCGGATGTTCTCGCTGCGCAGCACGTCCCGGTGCGGCCAGTTCTCTGCGGGGGGAGAGCCCGGTCAGCGGCGCGGCCGCCCCGCCCGGCCCCGCGGCCCCCCGGCCGCCCCTCACTCACGGAGGTAGCCCAGCAGAGCGACCTCGCGCCCGTGCCGGGCCAGCGCCAACGCGTGGTACTGCATCCGCGGGCTGCGGCCCAGGTCTCCCAGCACGGCCACGCACACCCGGCCCGCGCCGCCCGCCCGCCGCCGCCGCCACAGCAGCAGAAACAGCAGGGCCGCCACCGCGCCCGTCACCGCCGGCCACAGCCCCGGCCACGGCCACGGCCCCGGCCCCGGAGCCGCCATCTTTGAGCGCCGGCGAGGCGGGAACGGCGTGCAGAGTGCGCCCCCTGGCGGCGCGGAGGTGCCGTGCTCTGAGGGGACCCCGGAGAGGCGGCGGGACCGGGGCAATTACAGAGAGAGCAGCTAATTAATTACAGCACTAGAGAGGGGTTAATTAATTACAGCGGTGCCGGACACTCGCCCGCAGTGTGGGGTTTCCTGCTAAATTTTACAGCATCTCGAAGTCAAGGATGACTCCAGTGCAGCCCCATTACCATCAATGCGTGTGCTTTTCTTTATTTCGAATTCAGCTAAATTCTAACTAGATCTTCTCTGGGCCTGAGTTAATACTCTACATATTTCTGTGATATCCCTCAGTTTGTTATCTCAATCCCTGATCCTACCAGGTACTAAATCCCTTCAACATCTGCATCCCACTGGGTTCTCATACATGTACGTAATAAACAATTTCCATCTGTTTTCAGCTTGCTGATTCCTGTTTTCTGGTGGAAATACAGAGTAAACAGAAGTCTCCTGACAGAAACATTTGCCACGTTATCTTGGCACCACGGAAGTGACTGAACACCACGTTGAAAAAATCATTAAGTTGTACAAAAGTTTAAAACTAAGTCAGTCGTACTGGCCAAGAATCCAACAGGAGGTATCACACAATGCAGAAAACAAATGGTATTTCTTCACTACAAACAGGGATAAAGACACAAATGAAGGGTGTTGGTGACCAGGGACAGGACCCAGGGAATGGCTGGAGCTGTGCCAGGGCAGGCTCAGGCTGGATCTCAGGGAAAGGTTCTTCCCTCAGAGGGTGCTGGGCACTGCCCAGGCTCCCCAGGGAATGGGCACGGCCCCGAGGCTGCCAGAGCTCCAGGAGCGTTTGGACAGCGCTGCCAGGGATGCACAGGGTGGGATTTGGGGTGTCTGAGCAGGGCCTGGGGCTGGGCTGGATAACCCCTGTGGGACTCTTCCCACTCAGGACATTTCACAATTCCATGATTCTCTCTGCAGACCCTTGTGGCCACCCATCTGAATGGTATCCTGCTATTCCAGTTATATTTCTTTGCCCCCTATGACAAAGCCAGATGTCAGATGTTGCATTTCCAGTGTAACTCTCCATGTTGCCAAACAGCAAGTATGTGGTAACAATGAAACCATTGTTCCCTTTTAAAACATGTAACTAATTACAAGCGTGGGTAGACTGGTTCCATAGCAAAATAAAGCCTGGAATGTTTGCTCAAAGATTCTGCTCAGAATGCATCTTTTTCTACTGAGAAAGCGTAGAATCATAGAATCTTCTGAGTGGGAAGGGACCCACAGGGATCATCTAGTTCAACTCCTGGCCCTGCACAGACACCCCAACAATCTCACCCTGGGCATCCCTGAGAGCGGTGTCCAAACACTTCTGGAGCTCTGGCAGCCTCGGGGCTGTGCCCATTCCCTGGGGAGCCAAGGTTTCCTCAAGAAAAGCCCCACTGTCCCACATCCCTGTCCTGCTTTTACACATCCACCCCCGCCATGGCAGACACACATCCATTCCAGTCTGTAGGAGGTCTGATCTTTTGGGAATCCCTCATTTCAGTCCCTCCTACCTCACCTGACAGCTCCTTGCTGTGTATCATTTTCATGCAAAATGCAAATTGCTTCTCTGTTTACCTCCTTGAATAAAGTGCAAATATCCTGGCTGCAATGGAATGAGGGACTGCTGGATTCTTTCAGGCTATCAGGCTTAACACCCCAACTCCGTACAGCTGTGCTTTCTGGCAGGTTATCAAACTACCTAAAATTACAAGAGTATCAGCTTTACAGATGCAGTGACTTTTAGCTTATGAAGGCAGAGTTGCAATAAAAGTCCTTTTGACCTATAATCTTCAGAGCACTTAGTTGGAGAAAGATAAATATGGCGCAGTCATCACTTCTGGCTGAGGCTCTGAAAACAGGGATGCACTTGAGAGAAATGCATTTTCAGAGACTACTGATCTCTGCCTGTAAAATTTTTCATATGTATTGAATAGCAGTTCTGTTTTACAAAAGGCTTTTCCTGTCTCTTCTTCCTGAGCATTTCAGAAAGTTGGGAAATGCTGTTTGCATTTACCCTAGAAACAGTCTATTTGAGCTCCATCCCCAGTCCTCCTGCCCTCAATGGACTGCTGTGAGCGCAATAAACAGACAGAGCAGGCAAAATCCCTCTCACAAACGGAACTTCACTCATCCCAGAAGTCTCCAATTCAATGTCTCGAGCAAATTTCATGACACCCTGCTGCTACCCTGGTTAATCTTATTGTCACACGATATAAGTAGTACAAACCTTTTAAAACTTGCATTTGCACTGAAAAAAATAACATGGAATATCCCAGTGACAAGTATTTGCACCAATCACACCTGCACTGCGGAGTACAGGCTAACAGTGCTCACAAACTCAACACGACTCCAAAGGGCTCAGAGCACTGGCACTGTGCTATATCATCATGGGATGAATTACGGCCATTTTTAACAGCAAGCCAATCTGCTTCTTCTGTTTGTTCTCCTGTTTGCTCAATTTCTAAAGCACAACCCCTGCCACAGCAGAGATGAAAGGAGCTGGCTGCAGAATAATCTCAGTTTGGAAGCAATTCCAGGTGGCTTGAACTGCCACTGCAGGTGGCCCAGCACTGAGCCCATGGCCTGGTCTGGTGCTGCTGGGATGCCCCTGGGCCTTGCCCTGAAGATGAAAAGCCTGTGGTGTTTGAAGGTAGGACTGGCCCTAATGTTCCTCTAACAATCCCCATGCTGTAAAATATGAAATCAGTGTTATTGTTTAGTACCCGCAGTGGCATGAACTGTACACCTGCTTTACCTCATCTAATGTCAGCTGTTCCCCATAAACTTTTCACCAAGCCTTCCAACCTTCCTCTCTGAAGGGAAAATGCCACAGGATCACAGAATCAAGGAATAGTTTGGGTTGGAAAGGACCTCAAAGATCATCTCGTTCCAACCCACTGCATGAAAAGACCCTTTTAATGCTCCTTTCTCCTCAACCACTCCAAACTCTGCACCCTTCTTGCAGCTGCTGCCTTTTAACCTCACCAGCTGCTTTTTATCTGCTTTATTCATTTTCTCCCCACCCAAAAAATCCCTAAGGAAGGAGTGAAGGTAAAAGAAGCAACCTAGGAAATTTTTACACAACTTCCCAAAGACAGTTTCTCCTGAATGCTTTGTATTGGCTTAGACACCTTTTCAGGCAGGTGCATGTTTAGGTTATAGAAATACATTTTTTATTCCCTCCCAAGGCATAGAAGAGGAAGAAGGGAGATAATCAGGAAAAGCAAAGCCAGTGTATATGGCTGATAACCACAGGCAAATTCAAATTAGTAATTATTAGAAAAGTTTTTTTCACAACAAAAAATTTGCAAATGGCAGGAAAAGGATCAAATATTTCCTAATTGTGTTCATGCCCAAATTTTAGAGCTGGGCTGAACTTCAGGCTCAAGACAGAGTTAGAACTAGTATTAGACCTAGACATCAGCATGCACATTTCTCTTATGATATTTACTCTGATAACAGGAAAAATACCCGCTGGCTGACCTCCACTGAGTGTAAAAAACAGAGATATTCTGACTTAGAGCCTGACTTAGACTAAGGCTTAAGTTAGAGCTGGGGTTGTGTTTTCATACCAAAGCTCAGGTGCTGAGATTCATTTGGCCCAGTGTGGTCACAAGGTGTTTTCCCAGCCCCTGCACACACCTGTGCTTTAGGCCCTGCATTTTGGGGACACGAATGTGTTTGTGACACGCCTGGAATGGAGACTGGTTATCTTTAACAGCAGGTAGTTATCTCCATTAGTGGGGAAATCGTGTGTCCGCTGCAAAACAAACACTTGGAGTTCTGGCAATGCCACCCTTTCCTCTTTGAACAGTTCTGGAAAAACAAGTCCCTTGTAACTCCACTTATACTCAACATCAGTGAGGTGGAAGGAGTTGCTTTAGAGAGGAAAGCAAACTGCAAAGCAAATGCACTGTATGGAAAGGAGAGACCATTCTGTTTTCAAATACAGCTTTGTTTTTCATTCCAGTTTGGAAGAGGTTTCTGTTCCCTATAGATTTCCAAAGGTGACTTTTGGCCCATAGATTCTACACTGCATGTTATGATTCCAGACTCTCTTGTAAGCTATGGAAAAGACACGGTGAGTTTGGGAACTGGGTGGAATCCTCCCAGTGGAACCCTTGGTACATGATGATCCCTGTGAAAAGGTGAAGGTGTTTGAGCAAAAGACCAAGCACAATCCTGAGTGAGCTCCCAGAGCACTCTACTCATGCTTTATGTAGAGCTGAGTTCTAGACCATGAAAACCACATTTAGACCACCCTGGATTCCACTGGACAGCTTGCTTCCAGCCTGGAAACACAAGCAGGACACCTGCAGTTCTCCATGGCTGAATGAAACTGGAGGCATAATAACCCATTAGCTAAGATTCTTTAATGCCACTGGCTTGTCCTAGGGAGTTTTCTGGTTAATTTGTGACATAAAACTGCATTTTCCCACCTGCAAGATACCTGATACAGCAGCACATTTACCTGTAACCGGGTGTGCTTATCATGGGAAAGCTGAGGCATTAATTCCACATGGCTGTGGAAACTCTGGGTTCTCCTCCTGCAATGCAGCCCCAACTTTGTGGCTCCACAGCCCGGCTACCCAAGGCATAGGGGTGACACCTGCCCTTGTACCACATCATTTATGGAATCGAGGCCTGAAGAAAGCTGAGGAGGGACTTTGACAACATGATAGAACAAGGGAAATGGCTTCCCACTGCCAGAGGGCAGGGATGGATGGGATATTGGGAAGGAATTGTTCCCTGGGACAGTGGGGAGGCCCCTGGCACAGGGTGCCCAGAGAAGTTGTGGCTGCCCCTGGATCCCTTGAAGTGCCCAAGGCCAGGCTGGATGGGGCTTGGAGCAGCCTGGGACAGTGGAAGGTGTCCCTGCCCGTGGCAGGGGGTGGGACTGGGTTACTCTTAGGGTCCCTTCCAACCCAAACCATTCTGTGATTCTATGACTTAGTGTGCCGGTTTGGCCAAAATCTAGCAATATATCCTCTGAGAGAAAACCAGGTTACAACCACCCTTCCCCCCCCACAGGGTTCGGGGAAAAAAATTTTTCCTCGAAGGAAAGTGAATGAGATAAGAACTATTTATTTAACAAACACAGAGGAAAAGGATAATAATGCTAAATAATGAAATGAAATCTCTCGCTACAGAGAGAAACCTGGGAGATTTCAGAGTCCTTCTGTAGGTGTGGTCTCTCTCCTCCTCGGAGCTGGGTCGGCGAGGGCCCACCCCCGGGCCTCGGGGAAAAATTCTCCCGATGTGTTCTGATGTTGTTGAACAGTCCAGAGAGAAGAAGGGAAAAACCAAAGTCCCAGGAAACAAAGTTCAGCTTTCCGTCTCACGCCGGGAAGAGAAGAAAAAAACCCCAAAACCGCTGGCTGAAGAAAGCAAGCAGGGTGCTCCTCCTGCTCCTGCAGCCAGAGAACGCAGAGGAGTGTAATCTCTGTGTCCTTGGGAAACTGTTTTGAAAAGTTCGTTTGGTTTTTTTTTCTTTTCTCCAGCTCAGGTTAAAGGCACAGAAAAGGCACAATATTACTTTTTGGGCATAGAGCA